>JAHHFK020001305.1:0-53074 GCA_024533555.2 Aedes koreicus | reverse complement strand
GCCGAATTATGAGTAGATGCTTATCTTTCACTACTTTGTGAATTAAAGTAAGTAGCAATATGACTTTTTGTGGAAAACTGGGGTTAACGATTCCTACAGTAGTTAATAAGTTAGTCTATAATTTCCACATTTTATCAAGGTCTTATAATAAAATCTGAAAATAATGCTACGCTGTAGTCAAAGGGGAGAAATGAGCCATTTTTGACCTATATAACAGAAAAACCTTTTAAGAGCTAACATCTAATTGGAGAAGTCAAAACAAAGCGTTTCTGCTTGGACACATTAAAGAAGACAGTCATTTCGACTAGGTTTTCCCAACCCAATTCACTCCATTCGAACAATTTTCCCCATAAAATCAACTAACGCTCTATTGCTACCGGCACGAAACTCCGGAACTTTTCATCTTTCTTGCTCAAAACTTTGGAACCGCCCCCTCCTCCCCTGCTGAGAAGAAAAACATGCATAACCAAAACCGAAATCATGTTTCCGCATGTACGCGAACATAAATTCCCATAAAACAGAATGCATTTCTTCAGACTGGCAAACGAACTGGGCTGTCGACGGGAGCCGCTCCTGGTGGTTGGATGTGGCACGCGGCATTAAGGAGCTGTGAAATAGCGTCAAGTCGAAAATTAAAATAGAGGAGAGAACCAGCGCAACCAGCCAGTGCCCCGGAACGAGTACGTGAGCTACTTTACGATTATGGGGTGGAGTACGTCTCTGCCGGTCGAATCCTGGGATTGCAAAGGGAGAAATCCCCATCCCTTCGGCTCGACTTGACTCGGGCGGCAACATAACCCTTGCGGGTACGTGTGGTATAAAGAACATGCGAAGGTGGCGTCGACGGTTGTCCGGGGGAGAGTTCCCTTTGCTGCTTGGATGCGGGATAAAACATACACTCGGGACGTGATGATCTTGGTTCGAGGTGAATGGATATTCCGCGGATGCAGCGAATGGAGCAGGCTCACGCTTTGCCTGGTTCTTAGGACGGTGATGATGGCTGAACTTGAACCTCCGGATTGGAATGGCATGGAGTTTTTGTTTTACGGCGTTAGACTTTTAATTTTGAAATATCAATATTCGCAAGTATGATTTGAATATCGAAGAGCACGCTTAGCCAATCTTGGGGGCGCACTTGAAATTCCATATAATTTCCAACACGCCGTTTTCGTCTCGCACTCGACAAAAGTGGAGTCACTCAAATTTGGAAAAATCTGGTTGAGATTGAACAATAGAAGTGAAAAAAACAACTTCCGCTTCCAAAGAGTTCTAAATCAAACACTAAGAAACTTGAAGTACACAATAAGCTTTACGGAATGTCCTTAAGCTCTAATCATACTGCAGAGTAGTTCTATACTAATTTCTGGTTCAAAGCAAACTCGAAAGCAGTCTTCGTCAACAATATGCAAACATTTTAAATAGTCTCGTACACTCAAACAAAAACTGAATTCTTCTATATGTATAACAATAACCTATTAACTTCATAACACCCGCGACCTTCATTGAGAACGGGCGCTCATAAGCACCTGCTCCTCAATCTAAAGTGGTTCACCGCGACGGTAGTGATACATTACACTTCAACGGTATTCATATTACAAGTTAAATAAAAACCATCTATCGCGTGTGACGAGTGAACAGTGAAAAGTGCATAGTGAGCGACTACTGCAAAAATGGAGACGCGCAGCGGGGGTAATTTCCCCTGACCAAGCAGCTCAAAAAAGGTACGTGACAATCGAAAAACCAAACGGATCAATGTCCGAGCACAGTATATTTCTCGTGACTAAGTCAATCGAGACTTACTGTCAGTTCGAAGACATATGGAGAAACAGAAAAGACGGGTCATCAACCGTCATCTTAAGGAGTGTATCGAATATAAGCTATCCACATACATTTGCGTTGTACGCATGTATTTGTGATGGTTTTTTATGCTCTGAACACTGCATGCTGTGCGTTTGACTGTCAGCTTTCTTTTGTTTACTTATTTGTGCGGTTCAAATTCTGCGTTTTCAAAATGTCGCGTATTGAAAAGTAAGTGAAAATTAAGGTTCTGGACACATGGCTAAGTGAGAAGGGTATTACTATGCGAAAATTGGCGAAGCGGTTTGGAATTCATCATGCGAGTGTTAAAACCATCATTAATAAGTTTGGGGAACACTATTCTTTGGATGAGCTACCAGGAAGAGGCAGAAAACCCGGTTCTTCCAACCCGAAACTGGAGCAGAAAGTGGTATCTCTAATCATGAAGAACAAATCAATGTCAATACGTGATTTGGCCAAAAAAGCAGTTACGAGTGTCGGAATGATCCAGCGTATCAAGAGGCGAAACCACCTGAAGACCTACAAGAAGCAGAAAATCTCGAAACAAAGTGAACAGAAGAAGCGAGCAGCAACAAGGGTCCGGAAATTGTATTCGCGTCTTTTGCAGCGTCCGGATGCATGCGTTTTGAGGGACGATGAGACCTATGCAAAGGAGGACTCAAAAACCCTTCCAGGTCCATAATACTTTACTGCCGTCGTTGGGGAGGATGTGAGCGATGCGGACAGGTCGATTCAAGTGGAGAAATTCGGTCGAAAGGTACTGGTATGGCAAGCAATATGTTCCTGTGGTTTGAAGTCAACCATTTTTTACACTACCGGAACTATAAATGCGGAAATCTATCGATCTGAGTGTCTCCAGAAGAGATTGTTGCCTTTATATAAGAAGCATAGTACACCTCCACTGTTTTGGCCGGATTTAGCGTCGGCTCACTATGCCAAAACCACTCTCAATTGGCTTGCGGAAAAGGGTATAGATTTCGTTGAGAAAAATATCAATCCACCAAATTGCCCTCAGCTTCGACCCATCGAACGTTACTGGGCAATCGTGAAGAGGGTCTTCAAGAAGACTGGTAAGGCAGCTGGGAACATGCAGGAGTTCAAAAAAATTTGGGCTCAAGCGTCCAAAAAATGCGATGCAACACTTGTCCGGAACTTGATGAAGAGCATTCGATCCAAAGTTCGAAAATTCGTGAAGGAATAACTTAAATTTCATCCGGTCTTCATTATGTTCAAGTTTAACCTCGTACAATAAAGGATCAATTTTCTGTATGAATAAAATATCGGTTTTCAACATAATTTGAAAGAAAGTTTGTGGATAGCTTATTTTCGATACACTCCTTAAACGACAAAAACGCAAGAAAACTTACTGACAATATGAAGCAATTGGCGGATGGAACACCAGTTACCGCCAGCTGGGTCGAAAAACGTAACAAATCCCGGACCGTCGTTGTCTGCAGAGAATTAGCAATTGACACGGAAGAAAAAGTTAAAATCGGATATCGCATTTGCTGCACCGAGAAATATTACCCGCGACCCATGCAATGTTATCGATGCTATGAGTTCTGTAGAAATGTCGAACGCTGCAGAACATGTGCTGCAGAAGCACACAAAGAAAACGAAGAGTGCTCCAACGTAGCAAAATGCGTAAACTGTAAGAAAAATCACATTTTGACCAGCAAATTATGCACAGCCTTCCGACAAGAACAACAAATCACGAAAATAAAAATGGATGAAAATATCCCTTATCGCGCAGCCCGGAATAAACTAATTAACAACACTGGGAAAACCAGCTATGCCCAGGTAACAGGTGACTCTCAAAACATTATTCAAACCGCAAAAAAGCAATGGGAAAAAGAGATGGAAGATAAAATGACCTTCATCTCAGAAAAAATGAAATTCATTACAGAGAAAATTGAAGAACTATCGAAAAAAGAGGCCGCAATGAAAAACTGGTACCAATACCTCAAAGATAAGGATCAGAAACTGAACATCGCTACGGACAAAATGGAAAAGGAGATCGAAGCAATGGAAACGCCTTGCAACACGCTGACAAACGAACTGCAGAAAAAAAACAGGACATTATTGAAAAACTAACCAAGCAAGTCGATCATCAAACACAACAAATTGCCACTTTTAAAGAAAAACATGTAAAAAAACCCAAAACTGATAAACCACAAGAATCATCCCCGAAAAGAGACACCAAAGAAAGCACCCCAAAAGGAAAATCAACCGGAAAAACAAAAACAAAAACAAACAAATGAACACGGAATCTTCTGACATGGAGACTGATGAATTAATGGAAGCTAACTGAAAACAACAAAACCCTAATCGACAAATGATTACGCTTATACAATGGAATTTCAACGGAATTCGCAGCAAATACGCAGAACTTAAATTACTCATAAACGAACATAAGCCACTTTTCCTTGTTTAACAAGAAACCAGAACAAAACCGAGAACAAATTTTAACATGAGAGGATATAGCTCGATCTTCGAACACAGACCCTCCGGTCCAGGAGGAGTAGCTAATAAAAAAAAAGGAATATCATACAGTACAAATGCCAACACACCTTGAAATAACTGCGATAGAGGTAAAAATATCTTTTAAAATTACTATTGCGTCAATATATATCCCACCAAACTCTGCACTGGATGCCGAAGAACTGGATAAAATTCTAAATACATTGCCAAAACCACTACTAATGGCCGGCGACCTAAATGCCCACCATGCGCAATGGGATATGAATAAGCAAGACTCCAGAGGCAAAGAAATCGTTAAAATAATTGAAGATCATGGACTAATCACGCGAAATGACGGCCAAACAACATTTATTTACTCAGCTAAGCGTAATAACATAAATAGTACGTCGGCTATTGACGTAACAATATGCAGTCCCGAACTGGGAACAAAATTAGATTGGGTCGTAATAAACGACCTATACAGCAGCGATCATTTCCCCATCAAAATTGGAACTAATCTCACCAACTCACCCAGAAAACAACACCCCAAATGGAAAATAGATCTTGCTGATTAGGAAAAAATTTGAAGAGATACTAGAGGATCAGATCAACCCAAATGAGGAATACTCAATAGAAGAATTAACTACGTACATTAAAAATGCCGCCTTATTATCAATCCCAAGGGCCTCAGAAATCGTCTTTAAAAAATCTGTTCGTTGGTGGAACGAAAACACCAAAAAATCAGTCAAACAAAAACGAAAATCACTCAGGAAACTCAAAAACATTCCCCCCGACCAGGCTTGCTGATATTCGCCTCATTTTTCACTTATTCACTCATCGTGTGCGAAGATCTTCGAAGCATCGAGATAAAACCAATCTTCTCTAATGAAGAGCATACCAACGTAAAAGTATACTGCGGTGAGTAGCTCGGCTGAGAAGAATATGAGTGGCAATGCAAAACTGAAGCTTCGTTCTTCATGCTCTTCGGCTCTGACTCGTTCACATCGTGACTAGCAGAGTGGTTTGATTGACCCGAGTGTTCTTCGGTCTTGTCGCTCTTCTTCACATGCGTTGATCTTCATGAAGAGCGAATCAGGAAAGTTGTTCGTCACAATGAAGAACGGCAAAGTTTGAAACAGCAGCTTAGTGGTGTGATTTAGGAAGTGGCGGAAGCTAGTGGTGCGATCAAATAACGCTGCCTGGCAGAAAAAAAAATGACAGAAGTTGTGATTATGAGCCGAATACGTTTGTGGCCACCAATTTTAAAATGCATTTCATTTCGTTATATCCCGATGTGGCTCGGCGGTTGGGTATGGGAAAAGATAACCGTAGTTTTCATAGTGATAGTGGGGATGGACTGCCAAGTAGTAGCAACAGTAATAAGGTTTTTTTGCTGCTGAAAGCAAATGAATCCCTGTTGTCAAAGGTGGTTGATGTATTGGATGCAGAGTTATGTTAAGTCTGCTTGGTTTTGAAGATATTTTTTATCGTTATATGTTTTATTCTACTCTTATTGATACTGAATTGAGACTGAATTGAAATAAGATTTGTTATACTACAGATAAATACTATAGAAAAATTAAAATCTACTCTAACAGAGACTACATAAAAAGAAAAACCTGAATTTCTCCACCTAAGGCAAGAGCTGGCCCTTCTTACTCTTCCCCAGAGGTGTGTGAAATATGAATGTTGTAGTGGACTCTTAATCTTATCACCATTGCACTTCTTTTTGAATTTTCATGCAATTTGTGCTGCCGCAGTATGGGTTTTAGTAGAGTAAAACGTGCCCCATACTTAAGAATCTCCTTATAAACCTTCGAAATAGTATCTGTCGATAAAATATCAAATATCCTTGAATTCATCTTCAGGATGAGAAAATAATATCAAAATATTTGGGAAACGTGCAACGAACATTGTAAACTTCACGTTGATGCTTCGAATTTCCTTCATTTAATGTTTAAGTCCCATGTTTCGTGGTAATATGTAGCGATGAAAAACGTTGTTCATTGTATTTCATTAAATAATTTAGCTGTAAATAAAATTCAGCTTTTTTAGGAGATGCTTATCGTGTCGTTTGATATTAGAAACCACAAAGAATGTTAGACACGTATTTTTTTACCATGTCTCTGTACATGTAAGGGTGGTAAAAAGCACATTTTTGTTTAATACTTATTGTCCTTAAAACTACAGGATTGCAGCTCCATGTCTAACCCAAATGGTAGCGTTCACAAATTGCTGTAATTTTGAAACATTTTACATAACTTATCAACAAAAATCAGCGATATTTATTTGTTAGCTTTTGAAAAAAAAAAAGAAACTTTTAAAGCAAAATTTCCCAATTCTTTACAATTTGAAATTCATATTTTTGGAAACAATGAACCGATTTCTTAAACTTGTATACTAAATAAAATAAATAAAATAAAAAATAATAATTATATATCATGGTTTGTATAGGAAATTTTCTTACTTTTATTATATTTTTTCTTGAAAACTTAGACATTCCTACATAATATATAAAAAAATCAGGTTTTTTTTTTGGCTCATTTTTTTTTTTTTCCTATTTTTGAAATTTTCAAGTTTTGGTTTTACAGCCACTGTTTATCAATGAAGACGCAGTCTAATCGTATTGAAAAATCCAGAACCTGATTTTTCAAAATAACGGACGATACATCGCTCGGATGTAAAAAGTTCTAATCCATCAAGAAAATATACAAAATCAAGTAGCGCCCCCTGTCTACAAACCATGAAAACCGTAAAAAACTAACAGTAATTTTTTTTTTTCAACACACAATCACAATACAGTAGCCGTTCGCTAATTGGGGGATGACTGCAATCCGATTAGCGAACGGCATTAGCCAATTGGGGGGCATCGAAAAAACGTCAATGTTGAGCGAGGGGCGCTTGACTTATTTGTTTTTGTTTCCATTTATTTGTTTGCTAAATTGTTGGTGCCAGCAGCTGCTTAGTGTGCCAAACATTACAGCAGAATGGCAGCCAATGGATCAGTCGGTGATCAATGCAATCAAAACTAGATACAAACGAAAACTGATGCTGGAGCTCTTTTCGGAGGTCGAGGATTTGTTTCTTGAACAACGGCTGAAAAATTTATTGTTACGGCAGATTATTGATTGGATTGCTAAAGCATGGCCAGGTTACCTTTGAAATCTCTTGGATGAAATTGTTCGATAAGTTTTCATGTTACAAATGGAGCATGCCTGAGCGGACGGAGTCTCATTTTGCAGATGAAAAATCTCTTGCAGTATCGATTTGCGGCATAACTGGGACAAACACAACTGACGAGCAAATTCAGCTTTGGCTTGAGGTTCACTTACGAGATACTTACCATTGGTAAGATCGTCACAATGACAGCGAAGTGTTAAAAGATAAAGAAATAGTTAGCTTAGTACTGAAAATTGATAGTTCAATGTTTTTTATCTTGTTTTTCAATGTATGCAACAAACATTGGAAGATCCCTCGACATTGAAACGTCATCATAGTGTTAACATCAAGTTTTGAAGCATGACTGCTTTTTAATTGGGTTGCAACCCAATTACCGAATCACCAACTAAAAAGCGCCTCAACTAGAAAACCCCTTATTAGCGAATTTCTGCTGTATATGATTATGTTTACATTTTTCCTAAAAACTAGATCAAAAAAGCTTTCTTTTGGTATTCAATAATCGGTAAACTGGTTCCAGAGTAATAATTTTTAAAGTTATTACAAGAAAAAAGTTGTTCGGGCCACCCTACCACGAAAATGATCACTCTAATGCCATAATAAAAAAAAAATGTTTATATTTTTTTGATAGACAGCAAACTTACATATTGTTGAAAAATTCAGAGACCCAGTAAATCTTTTTTATGGAATTGCTGCACATTATATAAAATTCACTGGGTTAAAACCCACATAAAACCGTAAAACCAACCAACAAAAACCATGGTGTTAAAAATGGGGTACGTCTCCGTACGCTATATACTTTCTTCTCGAGTAATTTATGATCTGGGCCTGTGGCTATAATCGTTGATCACTCACAAGCCACAAGACTACTACGCAATCCAACAATACCTTATGATAGAGCAAACACTCCTTTACCACATTCTGTTTAAAGTTGTGGTGTTTTGCGATTCGTTAAAAATCGAAATAGATTTGAAACGTACCGCGTAAAAAGCGATTTTTAGGTACATCCGCGCTAAAAAGCCGAGAAAAAACCATAATAACCGACTCCAGTGTATAGCAGATGTACTAGTTATGGCTAAATAACCAGATTACCGTGTGTTGGTATGGTATTCCCACAGACTATATGAGAAGACACCATAATAGGAATGTACGGCAATAACTGGTACATGTACCCTATCTATACTATTCTAAAAATATATGCAGCAGCCTATTCTTCATGAAGAATATTTTATTTGGTGATCGCTACCGAACTGCATCGCATACGAAGAATGCTTCTGTGGATCGTGCAAATAGAATATTGAGAGTGAGTGACCTAAGCTTGAATTTGTCGAGTGGTAACATAGCGAATGGCGAAGAAGATGGAAGAGACGAAATAACCGATGTTACTACGTTTGCATGACCGATCGGGCTCGATGGTTTGAATGTATGTTCACTGCTTCATCGACTCTGTGGCGAAGAGCAAACGTGGTGAATGAAGAATGTTTGCGATAATCCGCAACCTTGCCTCCGACCATCTCGACTTCCAAATAGTTCAAGATAACTTCCGTAAACATGGGTTCGGGGCAAAGCAAATCATTGAAGAAGAAAATCAGAGATCATGGGAAAAATTCATACCTGAAATAAACGAACAAACTCCACCAAAAGAAGTGCGGAGAAAGATAAGAAGCATATCAGGAAAAAAATCATCAAAACCCATCTGGACGATAGCCTCCGGGAACAACAGCATAACCATCCCAGAACAAATAGCAGAACAAATAGCAGAACACTCAGCCAACCATTTCTCCAAAGAATCGTCAGATGACGTATATTCACCCAACTGTAACACTAAAAAGAAAACAGAAGAACAAAAAGCAATTGACTTTCCTTCAGCTACAAATTCATCCTACAACATCCACAACGAATTCACTTTAGAAGAACTACTCTATCATATGGACACATTGAAAGGTTCCTCATCCGGCCCCGATGATTTCCACAACGAAATGCTCAAAAGAATCCCGCTATTCGTCAAAAAGAAACTACTAGCATCATACAATCATATCTGGACAAATGGAATCTTCCTCAACAACTGGAGAGAATCTCACCTAATTCCAATTCCCAAACCCAAAAGAATGGTCAACCGTCGGCTTATGAACGAACTTGAGAACAAATCAATCCTAGGATCTAACCAAATTGCATTCCGTGAAGGAAAACAAACAATAGATACTCTCACAGAAATTGAAGACATATGTACCAAAGCTTAGATCTAGAAAAAAGCATACGACAGAACTTGGCGACATTTAATTCTGAAAAATCTGTCAAAAACCGGTATAGGAGGACAAATGGCTACTTTCTGTACCAACTTTCTAGAAGAAAGAAGATTTAAAGTGCTCTATCAAGGGCATCTCTCATCCCAAAAATACTAACAAAATGGAGTCCCACAAGGATCAGTACTCGCTGTAACATTCTTTCTAATTGCAATCAATAGCATAAATGTGTGGTTACCCAAAATAACCGTCATCAAACTATATGCATACGATATCACTATCGCCGTAATAGCCCAATGCGCCAGATGGACTCGTCTCAGAATTCAAAAAAGCCCGATTAAACGAAACATGTAAAACCAAATATCTTCATCATAAGCACATATACACAGATGGATCCAAAACTAGTCAAGGAACAGGTAGCGGAATTTTCTCCAACGACTTGGAAATCAGCATCAACCTCCCCAAACATCTATCTATCTTCAGCGCAGAAGCATATGCAATAAACAAAGCAATTGACCTCAATCCGACAGAACTATCGGTCATATTCAGTGACTCCCAAAGTGTCCTCGCAGCAGTTAAAGGCCATCACTCAAATCACCCTTGGATCGAAGATATCAAAAACAAATTGAAACAAAATCCTGGACTAATAGACCTATGCTGGGTACTCGCACATATCAACATAACTGGAAACGAAAAAGCTGACAAACTAGCCAAACTTGCCACAACTGCACAGACAACACATATGACGATTACAAAAAAACTTGTTAAACTCCATGCTAGACTCTCATGGGAAAATATCTGGGACAACTACCAAGGACATCTGAGAGAAATAAAATACGATACAACCGAATGGCCATCATCACTGGAAACACTCGTATATATTTCCGATCCACAAAAAAGGAGATAAACGGGACATTGTCAATTACCGTGGTATCACCTCACTGTGCGCATGTTCAAAGGTATTCGAAATTATTATAAACGGTTCCTTGTTTGAGTGCTGTAAAAACTACATCGATTCTGATCAACAAGGCTTTTATCCAAAACGATCGGTTTCTACGAACCTGGTTCAGTTTACTTCTAGCTGCCTGCGTTGTATTGATTCTGGATGGCAGGTTGATGCTGCGTATATGGATCTGAAGGCTGCGTTTGATACGGTGGATCATGAAATTCTGCTTGCTAAGCTGGACATACTCGGCATATCATCTGCCGCTGTGGATTGGTTTAGGTCTTACTTGGTGAATCGCTCAGTACGGGTTAAGATTGGCACGTCGGAGTCGAAAGCTTTCACAAATAATTCGGGAGTTCCGCAAGGCAGCAACCTTGGTCCACTGCTCTTCTCGATCTTCATCAACGATGCCATCTTGCTATCCCCACCAGGGTCCCGCCTCTTCTACGCAGATGATTCAAAAATTTACAAAACTATAAAAAGTCTATCAGACTGTTCCGACTTGCAGCGTATGTTGTGTATTTTCGCCGAATGGTGCTCAAGGAATCTGATGGGCTTAAGCATCGAAAAATGCAACATAATATCATATCACCGGAAAAACGCACCAATCATCTTCGACTATGTCCTCTCCGGGCAATCGCTCACTCGCGTTCAACACATCAAGGATCTCGGTGTTATTTTGGTTAGTGGAATGACATTCAGATTTCACTACAACGACACTGTGTCCAGAGCCAATCGTCAACTGGGCTTTATTTTTAAAATTGCTGACGAGTTTCGTGACCCGCTCTGCTTCAGGTCACTTTATTGCTCACTGGTACGTTCCATACTAGAATCATGTGCTATTGTATGGTGCCCTTTCCAAGCCATATGGATCGCCAGAATCGAAGCACTTCAACGAAAGTTCGTAAGATACGCTCTTCGCTTTCTCAGTTGGCGTGATCCTACGAACCTGCCTCCGTATGAAGAGCGTCCCCCTTATCAGCCACCCGAGGTGAGACGGGAGGCCCCCCCGCTTTTTTTTCTGCGGAGGCTCCCCGGGGGGAAATTGACTGTCCGGCACTGTTGTTACAGTTAAATTTGTACGCTCCCGAGAGACCTCTTCGTCAACGTGTATTTTTGCATCTTGAGCCACAGAACAACAACTATGCACTCCATGAACCAATTCGAGAAATCAGCCAGCGTTTCAACGAGCGTTTCAATTTGTTCGACTTCAACTTATCTGCTGACGTGTTTCGTCATCGGCTACTTGACTCTTTCCGTACTTCTGGCCGTAACCAAGTTATTTAAGTTTTTTATTCATTTAGACATTTGTTGTCAGTTGAATTATTGTGATAAATAAATAAATAAATAAATAAATAAATCATTCTCGACACGGCCACTACGCTAAAAAAGAAGATGCACCCATTTGCTCCACGTGCGGAACTCTTATAACAGTAAAACACATAATTCTTGATTGCATCAAATTTACCCAACATCGGAACGAGGAAAAAATTGCGCAATCACCGTATTTGGCCCTCGGTGACGATATCAACGAACTCAAAAAAAAAACAACAAAATACCCCACGAGGACGGATTTGATCAACAAAATTTAACACCAACAAAAATACGCTCACCAGCTGACGGGCAACTGACCTACCAAGAACGACTAAGAAAACAAAAATACTCAGATCAAGCTATAAAACGATTGAAACGTTGAAAACAAACCATCAATCGCACCAGTTAACCCCGTCTAACTACACAACTACAACGAAAGTAAATCAACATGGAAGCAGGATCCAACGCCAAAGAGGAAAACACTGCACATACCTACGGTAACCAAATGGTTACTGTAATACAAACAGCAAGATGTCCACTCTGAAGAACACCGACAACAACAAACTCTACAACTCATCATTATCCTGCTGCAGATAATGATACTACTTATCATGATAGTGAAAACCACCATTAAGACGATGTGGAAGCGATGGATGGAGAAAGGGATCAAGATCTACCGCCAACCTGGACGAGTGAAACTAAAATGCAAAGTGTAAAATTACTAGTTTTTATGCTTAAAATGTAATTTTGTTACCAGTTGACTCGAATGACAATAAGTTAAAAAATCACCTTAATAAATAATAAAAAATAAATAAAAAGAAAAACCTATTAACTTAAAATATGATGTTCCATGAAATTGGAAATCAATTGAACACCGCTGTGATAATACGCTCTAACGTCTTTGATGTGCCCTGGTTGCATCATACATAATTTTCTGAAATGAAGTTTCTTGGACGATCGATAACGTAGGAAAGCATCTAGGGAAGTAAATTTGAGAGCCAACAAAACGGTTGTTACGAGGCTGACACCAGCGTAATTCTTCAAATCCAAAAATGAAAAAAGCAAAAATCAAATTCTTCAAAACCCTAAGAAAAGCGTTTTTGAACACATGAGTTAAATGAACAATCCTCCGTTCTAAACAATCCAAACATGCCACTCAAACAGGCCTGTCTGTCCAAACAGAGAAAAGTGCCATCCATCAGTCGAATCGTTCTTGAGGCCGCAGAAAAAAAAGAAGCCACAAAACACAAATAAACTCGCCCGAAAACAACCACATCAACCGCAAAGGCTGTCCTCCAGCAACACCAGCTTCGAACAAACAACAAATCAGATCTAAAACAAACAATTTCCCGTAATGCTATTTCCGTGACTTTGAAATACAATTTGTTTCCAATCGCCTCCCCCCCCCCCCCCGCCCTCCTTCCACGAGATCATCTACATTTCAAAACGTTCTCCCACTGGAGCTGACCATCCTCAATATACGGATAGATTGTGTTTGTTTGTGTGTGAGAGAGAGAGAGAGAGAGGGACCGAGACATGTCGCACCCACCCCGTCCAGCCAAAAACGTTCAGTGATTTTGACCGGTTAAACTGTCCGTAAATAAGCTGCCAGTCTCATTTGGAAAATGGCACAACTCACTGCACAGCGGCAGTGCTTGAGAGTCGCCCGAAATACAACACACTCCAGCAGTGACGGACGACGGCGGCGGCGACAAAGCCCTCGAGAGCGGGCCGGTGCTATCCCATACTGGCGGCACACATTCAGACGAGCTAGAGCAGCATCCAGAGGAGGACGCCAAACGGTAGCAGACCTTATAAATTATGAACGTTTCAATTCGCTGTTCAATCCAATTGCCTCCCTGCTTGGTGCCCAGCGAAGAGCTTATGTCTGAGTTCTGCATCCAAGCCAATAGTCTGCTCCAAAGGGGGTATGCCTTGTTTTTCCCCAGTCGGAGTCTGGCTAAAGCCTAGGCTATTTTGGCGACGACGACGACGACGTCGACGATGACGAGGCCAACTTTCTCGCTCTGCTCCGGACTGTTTTCGGTCCGGAGGAAAAATTCATAAAACCATTAAAATTCCATAATCAATTCAATCACATTTGTGTGGCAGGTTGTGTGTGTGTATGTGTGTTGGCTGCGCCGATGATGCGGAACCGGAAAATGGTGTGTCAGAGTGTGCCAGTATTAGCTTAGGCACTAGAAGCGACCTCAGCAAATTGGACAGTTGATATTTTCACTCGATTTCGTCCGGGTTTAATGAACATCTGCCAGGCCGGCCGGGAGTTCTCCGATGTTTGTTGCAACCAGGCGAATGGTGGGACTAATAGATGACACCGAGTGGTGTTTGGAATGCGTTTTATCGGTGGCTCAAATCTAATGACGCATGGATTTGAGGCTTTGCTGGAGGTGTTTGCGGTTGTGGATGCGGGAACTAAGCAGATGATCAATCGTCAATCTTGAACTTATGGTGGAATTGGTTGATGGTTGTCTTTGGGATACCAAAGATTGTTAGTTCTGATTGGCTTTTCAAAGAGTGCGGAAATTACTCGAATAATCAAAATTCATAAGATATAAATGTTACTTGCCATTTAAGTTTTTTTGATGGAGTAATAGCGAAAGTGGGTTTTTACCTGTAACGAAAAAAGTAAAAGCACATTAGTACATATATCAAGATTTCTTTTGGAGCAGTTGAGCAGTTGAATTATTTGATATTAAGTTGAAGTTCATATGCATAATAAGAGTTGAAAATTGCAGAATTTATATATTGAAAATCACTTCAAAATATATTTCAGTGTAAAAATATTTACTGGTATTCATTACCTTGTTTGCTGATGTAAGTCACTGCGAGTTGACGTATCTTCGAAATTCTTATTTTTGATTTGTTTTGTTGTTATTATTTTCAGTCAGTACGCGTGAGTTCTTGCTGTTCATGCACGATTGTCAGTTTTAATTCTCCCTTATAACCATTTTCTAAATATAATAAGTTCATTTTGCAATCAGTGAATATGAATTTTAAAAACTCCCAGTCATTTAGTAACATTGATTTTTTTTCACCAGTTTCGAATGTGCTGCACAGTTTCTTTGAATCCGTGTTCGATTAATTATTAATCCTATTAATTACTCCAAGAAAAGTAAACGAACGCTCATCGATATTGCATCTACGTTTATCTTGAGGGATGGAGCAGAAGCTTTCTGCAACATCGATCCCGAAGACAGCTGGAACTACGTTCAAGTCAGGTTCGCCGTAGGTAATTTCATCAGTCTTTTCCGACTTCAACACGACGAGCTGGCGAACGCAAATGGCCTATTGAAAGAGTTCGATCCAACGGCGAAAAAGCCAAGAACCACCCCGAAACGTCCTTTTCCTTTCGACCAGCAGTTGCTCATTGAGTCAATGTTAAAGCTAACAACCTACAATCAGCTCCCCATATCGTGTTTTGTTGTTCATTGCGTAAATATTCAGTGAAACGAATGAACTCTTCATTCGCTGTGATATAGAAAGATGCACTTGAATTACTTTCTTGTTCATTGTCGTAGATGTGATGTGATGTGATAAGAACCCACCATCAGTGCAAGGATTACCTATGTCTGCAGGACTATCTTCAGCAGGTTGCCCCGAAAATATAGCCTACGTGATGGCTTGTTGTAGCAGGGCCAGTCGATCTCAATGACGAATTTTCGGAAGACCACGGTAGGAATGCCGCGTGTCTTCACATGACAAAGGACTGGCGACTCCATGAACCCTTGTCCAGTCAGCAGTTGAAAGATTTAACTGTCTGAGGCTACCCCTCCAATCCCAGTTATATAGTGGTTATAGGAACAGTGGACATTTTTAGCATAAATGATAATATATAAACAACTAGCTGCACCCGGTACGTGCGCTGCTACGCTTGCAACTAAATGAAGGAAAATTTAATATAACTGGCACGTTTATGGTTTTTTTTCGGAATTTTCTTATCTTGAATGAGCAGGGGTTCAAATTTCTATCAAAACATGCTTCTTACCCGAAAAATACACGTTCTGTGCTTAAGTAACCTGGATAATTCTCATTTTTGGTAGAAATTTGTGTTTCATTTGTATGGGAGCCCTCCCTTCCAAAGGGGGGTGGTTACTCAAACCACCATACAATCATTGCCTTCAAAACCCCCCACATGCCAAGTTTGGTTCCATTTGCTTGATTAGTTTTCGAACCATCACACTGGGCTCTTCGATTATAATAAAAATTTGAGTTTTATTTGTTTGAACCCCCCTCCCCTCTTTCTGAAAGGGGAGGGGTCTTGAACCAGCAAAGAAACATTCGTGCCTTCAAAACCCCCCACATGCCAAATTTGATTCGATTTGCTTGATTAGTTCTCGAGTTATGAAGAAATGTGTGTCTCATTTGTATGAGAGCGCCCCTTCCTGAGAGAGTAGGGGTCTAAAATAATCATAAGAACCTTCCCCCCCCCCCTCCTTCAAAATGGGGAGGGGTATTGAACTGCCATAGAAACATTTCTTGCCTCCCATAATCTCAACATGCCAAATTTGGTTTCATTGGCTTCATTGGCTCTCGAGTTATGCTAAAAATTATGTTTCATTTGTATGGGAGTCTCCCCTTCCAGAAGGCGGAGGGGTCTCAAACCACCTTAGAAACATTTATTTCTCTCAAAAACCTCCACATGCCAAATTGGGTTTCAGTTGCTTGATTTGTTCTCGAATTATGCAGAAATTCGTGTTTCATTTTTATGAGAGACCCCCCTTTCAGTTAGCGGGGAGTCTCAAACCACAATAGAAACATTTCTCTTGCCTTCGAAAACCTCCACATGCCAAATTTGGTTCCATATGCTTGATTAGTTCTCGAGTTATGCACGAATTTGTATTTCATTTGTATGAGTGCCCCCCCCCCCCCCCTCTTACAGAGAGCAGAGGGGTCTCGAGTTACCTTAGAAACATTTCTTGCCTCAAAAAACTTCTACCTGCCAAGTTTGGTTCCATTTACTTAATTAGTTCTTGAGTTATGCAGAAACTTATGTTTCATTTGTAGGGGTGAGTAGGGGTCTTGAACTACCGTAGAAACATTTTTTTTTTGTTTCTTGATTATCGAGATTTTCAGCCTCGGGCTGGTTCATCTCCCGTCGTAGTCACTCAAACACCGCTTTTGGGCATTCTCGTATCTTTTCCGGGATGAGATTCGAACTCGTGACTTTGGCGTGAGAGGTATGAATGTTAACCACTACGCCGGGGTCGCCCTCACCCGTAGAAACATGTTTTGCCTTTAAAATCCCCACATGCCAAATTTGGTTCCATTTGCTTAATTAGATCTAGAGTTATGAAGAAATTTCAGTTTCATTTGTATGATAGCACCCCTTCTAGGAGAGGGGTGGGGTCTTAAACAACCATAAAAACATTTTTCGCCTCCAGAAAACTCCACATGCCAAATTTGATTCCATTCGCTTTATGAGTTCTTGAGATATGCAGAAACTTCTGTTTCATTTGTATGGGAGCCTCCTTTTTTAGAAAAAGGAGGGGTCTCAAACTACCATAGAAACATTTCTTGTGTCCAAAAACTTCCGCATGCTAAATTTGGGTTCCTTTGCTTGAACAGTTCTCGAGATATGCAGAATTTTTTTCATTTATATGGAAGCCCCCCTTTCCAAAGAAGGGAGGGGTCTCAAATCATCATAAGAACCTTCCCCGGCCCCAAAAACTTCTCCATACAAAATTTGACGCTGATCGGTTCAGTAGTTTTCGAGCCTATGAGGTTCAGACAGACAGACAGACAGAAATCCATTTTTATATATATAGATGTTAACATACAAATTGTAGGGAATTTCATGGCTATAATTAATATGCTGACATATCCAAACCAAAAGATAGATCTTATTTTTAGATTAAATCAAATATTAAACATTAAAAGATTAAATGGTGTCTTTCATGTGTCTAAACTTAATGATTTTCGAGTTTTCGATTTTTGTCGCGAAATTTTGCACTGCCACAAATAGCTCGCCAGACTATAGTTTTCTTACCAAACATTTTCAAAATCGTTAAGGGGCTGCAAAATGGTGAGTAGACAACTGGGATGGAGCGTGCGTGCGTTCCAGCAACATAGCTATGGTCCTCACAAGTTCCTACCTCATGCTTCCACGGGTCAGGAGATGACAAAGAACGCCAGCTAAGGGTTGCGAACTTAGCTGGTAGTGCAGCCTGGGCACTGTTGTCCTTCTGACTTCAGCTAGATTGAGGAGGTGCGTGCTGAGCGTCTGTCCACCAAGGAGGTGCGGCTCAAACAGCGTCTGTCCTGGCATCCAGCGGTTGGGTAAGAAACGCTGTATCACGTCAACTATACATTAGGTGGCAGCCGCACCAAAGCGATGTAGGCAGCGTGACTTCGGTAAAGTAGCATGCTGAAATCTTACCCTACTACGAAAAATGGAAGTATTCTTTATACCGTATATAATTTCAGACAATCCATTGCATTCCCAAGTGTTGTATAATAGTTTTGAATTGTTTTCTTCCCCCGTGGCTATGATAATGCAAGTCCGTTTACAATTGCAGCAGGATCAGCAGACATGCAGGCATTACAAATATGATTGTTATTATCATTTTATATTAGAACATCCCTTCACAATATTTTTTTATGCTAAAGGGTGTATTCGATAAAAATGGCACACAGAAAATCTTCTGTAACTTTTGAATCGTATGAGTAAAAAACCTAGAAATTTGAGTAGATCTTATCCATAGTGTATTATTTACATCTGCCAAGTTTCATAGTTATACATTCAGTAGTTCCAGTCATGTCGTCGAAACAAGAAATTGTCCGTGAGAAAATTGTGTGCACTCACAATCAAAATCCAGGGGCGTCCCACCGGTGGATTGCTAAAAGGCTTGGAATTGCAAATACAACTGTGTCTCGTGTAATAAGAACCTTCAAGGAGCGTCTGAGTGTCCAAAGGAAGGAAGGGAGTGGTCGTAAAAGTGGTCCAATGGACAGTAAAATGGCCAGGAAAGTCGTACAACAATTCAAGAACCGTCCAAACATGTAAATTCGAGATGTCGCTAAAAAGTCTAAGGTGTCAGTCGGTTTTGTGCAGAAAACCATGAAGCGTGCTGGGTTACATGTTTACAAAGTGCAAAAAGCCCCAAACCGGAATGAAAAACAAAACATCGCTGCGAAAACCCGCGCCCGGAAACTTTACACGAAGCTGCTCACCAAATCCGGTTGCATCGTGATGGATGACGAAACATACGTCAAGGCCGACTTCCGTCAACTTCCTGGGTAAGAATATTTCGTTGCCAAGTCGAAGTTCGATGTTCCGGAGGATGTTCGAAAGAAGAAACTATCGAAGTTTGCAAAGAAGTTTCTAATCTGGCAGGCGATTTGCGGATGTGGTGAAATAAGTGCTCCCTTCATCACTTCCGGAACAATAAACGGTGCGATTTACACGGAAGAGTGCCTTAAGAAGCGTCTCTTGCCATTCATTAAGAAGCACAAAGGATCAACTCTGTTTTGGCCTGATCTAGCATCCTGCCACTACGCTCGAAACGTATTGGAGTGGTACCGAGCCAACGGAGTCAATTTTGTGCCAAAGGATATGAACCCACCAAATTCACCGGAACTTCGTCCAATTGAAAAATTCTGGGCAATTATGAAAACGGAACTTCGCAAACATCCCAAAACTATAAAAACAGAGCTAGAATTGAAGAAAATTTGGGTAAAAACAACAAAAACACTGGGAAAATCGGTTGTACAAAATTTGATGGGTGGAGTGAAAAGGAAGGTGCGGGCATTCGGGATGGGAGACGAAATTGAATAAAACAAATGTTGTAAATCAAAACTCATTAGTAGTTCTTCATTCCCTGAAAATTTCAAGAAAATCCGATAATCAGTTTAATTTTGATGAGTATATATGTGTGTGCCATTTTTATCGAATACACCCTTTATTTTCAGCTTCGCATTTGCATCGTTTTAAGTTTTGGCCCATCTAACTCACGTTATGTATTTGAAAAGATGGGATGATTTTTATATTTTTTAGAGAGAGGATTATGTACGACAAATTCTACAAAGAAAATTCTTCGTCCAAAATAATTAATTCAAAAACTAACATTGTTTATGATCCTACATTTTCTATTTTACAGACAAAAGGAATCATTTATGGTCCCAGTAGGAAAAAAGAGTTATCGAGGAATTTCCTGTCGTTCAGTTAAAAAAAAAATGTCTCGTTTTGGATTGATTGAGTTTCCGTTTTTGGGCAGTAATAATACTCATATGAAATTTATCTCGCATTATTGTTTGCTTAAATTTCGTTTGCTATTTTGCTAGGCTGCCAGGTGATCAACTTTATTTCATTATATCGCGTTGGAATTTTTGCTATTTTAGAGTTTCAATCAGCGGAAGAGGCAAATAGCGGCATTTAATTGTTATATGTACATTATGTAGTATTTCTTTACAACATCGTTTTATTTCCATCCAACAATAAATTGAATTAATAAATGTTAGTCTTGTAAAATTTCAATAGATTTAACAAACTTTTTCAGGATACCTCAAATCAAGATTTTTGTGAATTGCTGCTTTCGCTGAAAACGAACGAAAACGTGCTTAAGCGCGGAACCACAGAACTCTACACTTTAACATTTTACAACATTTCTTGCATTTCAGGATCAACCGAACGAAGACCATATATAATAGATACGAATGCTTGTAGTATTTTTCATCTATATATACATATATACACTATTATATAAATATTTCATGGGAATGGGAGGGACCATCAGGGCACCCGATTGAAGCAATCCGGATGGGGAGAGTGGGAATGCCAACTCTCCATTGCTAACAGTTTGTGAATTGAGGGCGGGCTCTTCTCCCCGCCCATTGAGGCATCCTCATGTTAGATAGCTCGCTCTTTTGACCAATTGTTCAATCTTGTTGTTGGAAGGAGATTCTTTATATCCCTGTGGATACGTATAAGTGATGTTGTATATCGATCCACCCAACTCCTTTTTGGCCCTTCATACAATGGCATGATTAGGATAATCAGTGGTTATTAAAGCTTGATCAAGTCTAACAGAGAGGAGAGCCCATTGCTGTCGGACTTAGTTTCCGTGCTACAATGGGTGGTAGTACATATCATACATCATGCATCAAACATTTTCAAAATAGTTATGGTCTTATAAAGGTTTTAATGACTTGTTTTCACAACCGTCTACCGAGAGCGCCTTTGAAGAAGCATAGAGGGGGTGTTGGTAGACAAAACAGTTTTATGAACACAGCTGGGAGGAGTGCTATACGGCTGGAATTAAACTAAAATTGTTACTTGGGTTATGTTCCTATAAGAGATGTGATGGCATCTTGCGATCTTTGTTATATGCAGTCGCTTCCTTCAAATGTCTTATATAAGAATTTAATGTTTGAGCCTTTTTTATTTATATATTAGTCAAGTAAAGTAACGATTGTGATCTGCATCTAGGCTAGCTAAACAGCTGAAATTGCCCAGAAATACCGTATGGCGCGTTATTTATTTCTCAAACGAGTATAAGGAGAAAAAAATTTAAAACAATTCGGAAGCCTCAAGCCAATCGTCGGCAGTTGGAGGAACTTTGTCATGGACCGGCAAACTGCGTGGTAAGATTTTGAAGACGATTAAGAGGTCCCAATCTGTCGGACCGTGATTTGGCCAGAAAATTCGGTGCTGCCCCCATAGGCCCCTATTAACGTGAGGAAAACTCAACTCCGGGAAGGAATCAAGTCGTATCGAGCTAGCAAACAGCTCAAATCGGACCATAAAACAGAATAGTGTGGCCAAAATCCGTGCTCGGAAGCTATACGACCAGGTGCTGACCAAGTTCGACGGGTGTCTTCTGATGGACGATGAAACCTATGTCAAGGCTGACTTCGGGCAAATCCCAGGTCAAAAAATTTTACTTGGCAACGGCTCGGGGGGATGTTCCAGCCAAATTTAAATTTGTTTTTGCCGACAAATTTGCACGAAAATTCATGATTTGGCAGGGCATTTTCAGCTGTGGCAAAAAATACAACGAAAGTTTTCGTTACAAATAAGACAATGACATCGGAACTATACCAAAAAGAGTGTCTCCAAAAACGAATTTTGCCGTTCATTCGATCCCACGACTATTCCGTAATGTTTTGACCAGATTTGGTCAAGCTGTCATTACAGCAAACTCGTTCAAGAATGGTATGACAGAGAAAGGGGTCCAGGTTGTTCCGAAAAACCTTATCCCACCCAACTGCCCCCAGTTCCACCCTATTGAGAAATACTGGGCAATCATGAAGAGGAGACTCAAGGCAAACGGACAAGGTTGTCAAAGACATCAAACAGATGAAGACCTGGTGGAATAAGATAGCTAAAACGATGGACGAAGAAGGTGTGCGCCGCCTAATGAGCCATGTTACAGGAAAAATTCGAGAATTCCTTCGATGGCAACCTGGAAGACGTAATAATTTTATCCGTATTTTTTCCTAAAAGTATGAAAAAAGCGCTACATTTGTATAAAAAACAGATCTTGAATTCAATAATGTTAAATAACTGAAATACAGGCAATTGTTTGTTGTGCCAATTAAGCTATCTGAAATGTGTGCAAGCTTTAGTCAAGTATTAGTACACGACACTGAAGAAGTCTGCACGTGTAGATGAAATACGCGTATCTGTCAAGGTAAACAATAAAAGTAGTTGTAATTGAATGGAAATTATTAATCTTTATTCGAATTTTTTAGTTTATTTATTAGTTTCTTAGTGTTTTGTTCCGACGATTTTAAGATTCCCATCGTCGCTCAATAGTCACCACACTGAAATTTATATTTCGTTTATATTACGAAATCGAAGGTAGTACAAACAAACCTATTCGTTCTTTTCTGCAACGAAACTGATTCGTATTTCTTAATATGCTACCTTCGTATTTATTGCCACACGGGCAACTGTCAAAAGTACGAGACATTTGTTGACACAGAAAGAACTTTCGTTCATTGTACACAGAAAAAAAAAATAATTTTAAGAAGCGCGTAAAATTTCCCCTCGTTTAATTCAAATTCCAAAGGAGGCGTAAACAACGAAATTGTTTGCAATCTTTCATGCAACAGACTAGATTCAGGCGTTATCAAAAAAAACCCCCTATCCCCTCCCCCCCTTCCCCCTCCTTCCTTCCCCTCCATTTCCCCCCCCCCCCTTTTACTCCTAACCCCCCCCTCTCCATTCTCCCTGATCCGCCTCCAAATTCCCCCCCCTTTCCCTCCTTACCCCCCCCCCTCGGTTCCCCTCCTTTTCACTCCCCTCCCCCTCCCCCCCCCCTACTCCCCCCCCCCCCCCCCCCCCCCCCCCCCCTCCCCTCCCCTCTTTCCCTAGATGACTAAAATTTACATGAGATATGCCAGTAGTTTCTGCCAAATCCTAACCTATCTCTCCGAGATGCCGCAAATAAGCTGGGTGTTTATCGTGTACGAACCGTGCATCGATACGAGCCGACTATCCGAACTACTGACAAGAACTAGATGACTCCAAATATAGATGATAAACAAGAATACGAGGGTTCGCGTTTTATTTTTTAATGTTTCTGACATGGCGCTTGATCCTGCATTTGTCACGACGATGCTGACGATTTGACTTCGTGGTAATGGACGCACTAAACCTACTCAATCTAGTTTCCCCCCTTAATATTTCTCATATTTTATATCCCCCCCCCACCAACATTTTGTACTTCTGTTCCATTTCTTTTTTCAATTTTTTTATTATACGTCAAAGCAAACGACTGTTTCAAGCAGCTTACGAGACAGGAGTTCTATACGGCAAAAGACGAAGAAGGGAAAGCTAATTTACGAAAATACATTTTCAGTGCATAACAAGTCGAACACAAAAGATGAGCCCTGATCATATTGCGCAAAGAAATATCTAGTTTGGCAACTATTTGTAGCCTGTGGCTTGCCCCCCCCCCCCAACCCCCCTTACCCCCAAATTTCCAAAAAAAAAGCCAACCCGATTGAGACTTCCAAATAAACGAACAAACTGCTCAAACCGACACCATCCAAATTGAATTCGAACTCTTATAACTTCTGATTGGCTTGTAATAGCCCTCACACTAGTAATACGGTTGTTTTTTTTTCCTCAAACGTGAACTACACCATAAGATTTCTAGCCAACGAAACCAAGCCAAAACAGATGGAGCGCTACCAAATCAATATTTGTTTTCAATTTACTCAGCAGCATTCGAACGAATACCGCTCCAACCGATGCTAAGGAAGCATCCCCCGCGCCGGAATCCAGCCCGGCCATATTATTCAAGCTTTATGTTTGTTGAAATATTTTCACCTCACTTCGCAGCGAGAAGGCAGTTCCCTTCGGCATGCCATGTTCCTTCCTGCTGTTTCATTATACACAGACAGTCCACAATGTAGCACCCCTCGCCATTGCATACCCACTTCATCAAGGTATTTTATTGAAGCGGGCAGCTTCTCCCGTTTGTCTTTAAAGTGTAACAAACTTATTTCTCCGCACTCTGCCTCGGAATGGAATTTACCACTCGTCCTGTTGCAGGGGTTGTCGCAACCGAAGTAAAGTACCATGTAGCACACAGCCCACCTACCTCATTAGATCTAGACAAAGTAGAAAGCCACACAATCCTAACCGAGCCACATTTCTAGAATTGTGGTAAAAGTGCACAAAAATCAATAAGTTATGCTTTTTTACTGCGGCTCGTTCGTCTACCCCTCGGCGCAACATTTACCTTAAGTATGTACGAAAAGCCCTCCCAGTCAGCAGGTAGTCGACGGTGAATGCATCGCTCGTAGCGCCATTTCCACCCAGGGAAGATTTGTTTTGCTTACATTTTTATTACGTTTTTGCCGATTTTGTTTTTTATGCCTTCAAACCCGGGCCAGCAGCAGCGAGGGAACGTACTTATTTCCAGTGCTTTTCCCCTTTTTTTTCCGTCCACGACGATGACGACGACGGCGACGGCGACAACCTCTTTCCCGTCATCGTCCCGGGTTTTATTGCACCTTCATAGAGTTTCTTTTCGGTTCTTCAAGGGATTTGAGCGGCAATCATGGCACGGGTGGGACACGTTCGTCGTATGGCAATAACAAGGCCAAAGTACTTTGTACATTGGTTAAACCCGAGTGTGTAACTCGGAGGCAGTTGAGTGGAAACCAGATAGCGCCGAACCATAAGCAGGGTGGGAAATTGATGCAATATTTGAACTGTGTTAGAGATGATACAAATTGTTTCAACTCGACGAGCTGCCACCTTGTACTTCTTAGGTAGACTTTCCAGAATCGTTCGAATAAATATTCCAACAAAGTTTCTACTCCTAAAAAGCAAACTTTCGTCACCCCCCAAGAGCAAACACATCCAGCAAGAATGTATTCGCCATCGTTTCGGAAAACTACTTGACGTCTGCTCTTCTAGTTGGGAATATTTAACGCAACTTGCGAGCATGAGCTAAATTAACAAGTAACACAAAAGATTATCCTCAAGACCCACCCGCTCTTCGCCAAAGCTCTCGGGAAGCAACGCAGATACACACTTGCAACTTTGCCACACAGATATTATTTATTAGTCACCGTGGAGAACGAACTGTGCGATATGACGGCAGTGCCCGGAACCAGAAGTACGTCAAAGTTTTACACTTATGCCACCCCAGCCGGGAAGAAAATGCAGCCCAGGCAGGGGAGCTACTCGGTTCTGGTTGCAGTTTTGTTGTCACTTTTGAGCATTCCATGGGGATCCACAAGTGCTGGAGTGCAGCATTAACCTCGAGTTTTCTAACTCTTTCACAGCTTCTATCCCTCGCAGCCCTACTTTGCTAATAACAGATAAAATTCTTTCGCCGAGGTTTAATTTTTGCTGGCCCAGAACTGCACCGAAACTTAATGCAGGTGCAGTTGGGTGTATGCCAGATTTTTGAATACGAATTTTGAATTTGGGTTGGCATTGAGAGTTTCAAGTAATTGGCAATCCGCAAATCGTCAACCGATTCAATTTGAAATTTTCCAGTTTGCATTTTTGCCTCAATAAATGATTAAAAGCAAAGAAGACAACATTTTGTATGAATTTTTTTTTTTAAAGATATTCTAGAGCGTACAAAATATGCCAACATAGATCTTGATGCTCCACAGAATAACGCTTGCATTAAAATAAGAGAACATTTTTGAATGAATAAAAAAATCAGTTGGGTTGTGTATAACACACGACCGGTTGACGTAGACTACGTTAAACCATTTGATTAGTTTCTTTAGTTTCGTAGCGGAACATTGCAACGTAGGTACTGTCTCCGAGGATCGGTACATGGTCGTTTCGGAGGGTTTTCTGTTTGTTTGATTTAACCGCGCTTTCGAAATTTGCGCATACGGTTGACATCAAATCGCTTAGGCATCGTACTTATTCTCACTTTTAGTTTCTGAAACATTATTTCTTCCTAAAAGTAAAACTCTTATCCAGAGCGAATCGTTAACACAACAGAATAACTATTCATAACAGTACTAATTGGAATGTGCAACTACGGAATATCATGTTCGAGAACTAAAACGTTGTCCGTAATAGGGAGTTTCTTGATACTTGCAGGAACGGAACATTCCTTACAATTTTTCAACACCGATTGTTTAAATTTTTCATGACGGTAGCCATTTGTAAAATGCGCACAATGCTCAAGGTATGCAACGAAGAGAAAACTAAACTTGTTAAAGCCATCGCTGTCTGCTATTTGGTAAGTTGTTAGATAAGTTCCAATTAAACAAACTCTCAAAATTGGATTGCTCGCCCTGAAAAGGACGGATTTGAAATATTCCACATTAGAATTGAAACATTCTCGGTCTTATAACGAAGCAGGTTATTTCTGCCATGCACGTTGTGCTATAAATAAAGATGGCTACCAAGAATATCACACACACTCAGACACGTTATTTCGCTCCTCGTGGTGGCGGCTACCAGCTGGCCACAAATCATCACCGGCTTGGGCAACCGACTGCCTAGCACACCACTGCAATTTAGTGGCTGCCTAGCACCGGTTGCTTTGCCAAGGGCTTGCTACAACAGCCTGCAGAGCAATCAGCCTGTCCACTGGTTGGTCGCCACTGCACCTTCTATGGTACGTGCCACCACCAGCTGCCAAATCCACATTGGCGCTTTGCCGCTCCGCACTAGAGGCTTCGTGCCATCGAGGTTGCCTGCAGAGTTTATGCCATCGCCAGCTGCTGATCTTCGAGGATTCGTTGGTCTGCCCAGCTCCAGTACTGCGACTCTAATGAGTAAAATTGCGAAGATGTACCCCTTTTATGACGTTCACTGCTGCATATGAGACCTCCCTTGCTTACATTTGAAATCTATATTAGAAACGTACTGTAAATTTAGTAAAATTAGGCTCCAAAACAAAATTATAAGACATCAACTTTAATTTGCCCTATTTTCAATATTTTAAAATTTTTGACGGATAATTTTTGGTAATTGATTTAATCGCGGGAAAATTTCCAACCGATTGATGTATACATATTGAAAATCTATCGAGCAATTTTCAAGTTATAAACGTTTAATTTGTCACAATATTTCGTACGGTCGCTTATTTTTAGATTTTCAATTGTCACCCTGCCCTTGCCATAGAACGTTTAAATTTTTTATGACAGCAGCTCCGTGCCTCTCCACCCATTCCACCGTTGATTCCACTAGACAACAATGACTCTAAGGATCTTTTGATTACTCCCGCTGAGAAAGCTTCTGAGATAGGTCGACACTTTGTCAGCTCCCACAATCTTGGTCAGAACATCATCAGTCCTCACGAAGCTGCCGTTAACAAGCATGCAAATAGCATCCATCTATGTCTCAATGACTTTTCAGAGGAACTAGAAATCACAGCTGACGAATTGTCGACCTATATCAAAGCGTCGAAGAACATGAAGGCCCCAAGTTTCGACAAAATTCTGAATTTGGAACTCAAGCACTTGAGTTCCAAATTCTACGAGCATTTAGCACTAATTTTCAACAAATGCCTTCGACTTAGCTACTTTCCCTTGTTGAGGCGCCTGGTTGCCTCAATGAGAAGGTTCTTTCCTCGCAAAGAACGAAAACGGTTTTTGCTTTTACAAGCCTTTATTTCTTTACTTAAATTTTACTTGACCGTTAGCCGGGTCAAAATATACTGATATTTTGCTCCAATTTACCAATTTAATTTAATTTTATTTTGTCTTTTGTGTTTCTTACATGTCATGTTCTTAAGTGTTTCAGCAAAAGCTAATGGAGTTTCGGAGATCCAGCACATTACTAGACACGGCACTTGGAATCACGTGGCAGGTCTAGAGAATCCAGCAGACGTTATTTCCCGTGGAATGATCCCAGCGCAACTACAGTACTAGCCAAGCTGGTTCAATGGTCCATATTGGCTTTGGTCAGATGAATACAACTGACCGTCGTCTCCTCAAGTTTATGAGGTTGACTTTGATCTCGTGGATCTAGAGGTCAAGAGTGTATGTGCAGTTCTACCATCGAGTTGTCCTAACGATATCTTTGAACTGAAATCATCGTATGTGGATCTCCTACGCCTCACCGCCTGGATGAACAGATTCTGTCACAATTGAAAGTCATCGAACCGTAACTGTCGTCGATATGATCAGCTCACTACGATTGAATTAGAGGAAGCATTAAAGGTGTTGATTTGTATCTCCCAGCGCGAGAGTTTCCCGCAAGAAATAGCGCATTTATCGAGTGGTCGGGAAAATGGTAAACATTCTGCCACTTCAACAAGTTGTGAGAAATGGAATAGAAAACCTACAGTTGGTTCGCTTGGCAAGGCACTTAGCAATACAGCAATGAAGGAAATGAATATATTTCCCACCAAGCTGTGTGCAACCTGTCGCTCACACACACTTGCGCGGCTCTGTTTATTTCATAAAACGCTCTGTCGATGATTAGAGAAAACAAAACTAGAACACTTCTAGGGTTTTTTTTTTCATTAGGGCGAATCTACAATTGAGAGATTCTCTCCGGGCTCGCTCTCTTTCATTCATAAACCAATCACCTTTACGTTTTTCATTCTACTATTTGTAGAGTATGCTAGCCAGCCCTCGAAAGTTTTATAATGGCGCTGTAATGAATGAAAAAGAGCGAGCCCGGAGAGAATACAAAAAAAAACCCCCCTTTTAAAACCCCTAAAATAAACACATAAAGGGTGTCCACGATGAAATTGCCACACTATGAAATTGCTCTAACTTTTTAACCGTTGGGTAGAATTTAATGAAAATTTGGGAGGATTTAGTTCATAGTGCATTATTTACATCCTGCAAGTTTTAAAGTCCTGTGATCAAAACTCGCGGAAATGGAGTCGAAAGAACAGCTCGTGCGTGATAAAATCTTGTGCATTCATCACGAGAACAAGGATCTCTCGCATCGTTCCATCGCTAAAACGTTGGGAATCGCGAATTCCACGGTGTCGCGAGTGATTAAGCGGTTCGAGGAACGGTTGACCACCGATCGGAAGCCCAGAAGTGAAGGAAAAAGTATTCCGTACAACACCAAAAAAAAACAACCGCGTAGTTGGGGCCTTCAACCGAAATCCGAACGCCTCCGTTCGGGATGTGGCTAAGAAGCTGCACCTAAGCCGAAGTTTTGTCCAGAAGGCCAAAACTAAGGCTGGGCTTCGAACGTTCAAGGTACAAAAGGCCCCTAATCGCGACGAGAAGCAGAACAAGTCCGCCAAAACCCGTGCCAGGAAGTTGTACCTCAACATGCTGACGAAAGTTGAATGCTGCATCATGGACGACGAAACATATGTGAAGGCCGACTTCAAACAGATCCCCGGCAACCTGTTTTTCACGGCCAAGGATAAGTTCAGCGTTCCGGAGCATGTCCGCACTCAGAAGATGTCCAAATTTGCGAAGAAATTCCTGGTTTGGCAAGCCATCTGCACGTGCGGGAAGCGGAGTGCACCTTTCGTGACCCAGGACACGATGAACGGACAGGTGTACATAAAAGAGTGCCTCCAGAAGCGGCTGCTTCCTCCCTGAAGGCCCACAACGTCCCAACAATCTTCTGGCCGGATTTGGCCTCATGCCACTACTCCAAGGACGTGCTGAAGTGGTATGCGGACAATAAGGTCAATTTCGTGCCGAAAATGTTCAACCCTCCCAACACTCCGGAGCTCCGCCCCATCGAGAAGTACTGGGCGATTATGAAGCAGCACCTTCTTAAACGACCTAAGGTAGTGAAGACAGTCGAGGAACTGAAGAAAGTATGGGTTTACATGCAAAAAACGGTTGATTCACAGGTTGTGCAGAATCTTATGGCCGGGGTTAAGGCCAAGGTGCGGGCATTTGCGTATGGACTGTAAATAAAATACGAGTAAAATGGTAAAATGAAGTTTAATAGTTATTTCTCAATCCCTGAAAATTTGATGGCAATCGGATGAAAACTCGAATTTTGCGAATCAATTTTGTGTGTGGCAATTTCATCATGGACACCCTTTATAGTTAATGCTAAAGTCACAACCATCTTAAGAGATATGGAACATCACTTAACCTTCTTAGATTAGATGCTCCCAACACCAAACAGGGCATTCTGTTTAACTATTCTCTCCGACTATTCATTTCACTTTTCTCTTGATATCGACTGAAGGCTACGTGGGTTCCCCGTGTCTTCTTAACGTAGATACCAAATCCTCCCTATCTCCAAATGGTTGCATGGACGTGGCCAGGTGAGCGATCGAGGAGTGTCTTCGTGGAGATTATTGCGTGAAGAAACGTATCAGTAGCCGGTCCCGGTTCATGGTGTCATGCAATGTCTTCAACGAATAATTCCTCATCGTAGCTCCACCCACGAGGTGTGCAAACGTCAATGCTTATGCTAATGCTAATGGATTTTGGCCTACTGATCCATTCGGCCTAGTGGTTTTCGGCTTACTAACCAATTCGACCTTGTGGCGTTCGGCCTAATGGAATTCGGCCTTATGGCCCTACAGTACTTCGTGGCACTCACAATACGCTTGAACGCCAGGTGATGCCACTAACAACACGACCACAAAGCCCACAAAATATGGCTTATGATGTCCAACTCCGTTGTGGAGCTGGCAGTACACAGAAAAAAATCTTGTAGTTAAAACTACCATTTTACCCGACTATGACTATTTTTAAAACTACCATGAGATTTCAGTCAAATTTACTACGTTTATGGTAAAACCTCAAGTATTTGGAAGAGCTCATATTGATATCCTCCGCAACATGGTCGATCTAATCGCAGGCATGGTAAAATCAAACGCATTTATAGTCAGGTGAAAATTGTTGGTATTTGCGCTTAATTTAACCCTCGAAATGGTAGTATCTACCGCGGGTTTTTTTTTGCGTGTACGAACAAACCATCGATCGGAGTTGCGACTATTTTTTCAATAGCAAATCAACTGATGCCGCTGCCATTTTTTCCTGTACACCAAAGGGCTGCCATGATTGGCGAGGCATAGATGGATTCACCACCAGGTGGCAGGGTAATTGCATGAAAAATCGCTAAAATCGTTCGATATACCGTACACATTTAAGTCGTAGACACGAAATCAATAGCTGTTCTGACTAAGTAGCAGTGAAATTTATCCACCCCAGGGCATTGCAATGTCCTAATTGATCATCACAATGAACAACCCATCAGCAGCGGGTATAAAAATCATTTCGTAGAAGCCAAAACATAAAAAAAAACCCAGCTCTGCAAAACAACAATTATTAATGAATATGCAGCTGAGCGCTGTTATGCGGCGGTGGCAAAAAAAAATCCGAACCCAAATGAACGCATATTAAATTCCAATCTAATCTGAAATGCACACGTGCGTCGACGCCCTCGGGGAGGGCAAAAAAGGTCCTCCTAGTTGGAAATAGTGGACCATGGGAGGGATTGAGTCTGCAATCAGGATTCTGTCGGCAGAGCGTGGGTAACAGGAGCACACAAAAAAAAAACTAATAATTTAATGACGAATATTTTGCAGGGCCTCGATTCGCATACTCGCGGCGTCGGAGCCTTTTCGCGGTAACGCGTTTTTATTTGACAAACGATCCATCGATACTCCGGCGCTCGGAGTGAGCGTGTGTACCTTTTGAGAGCCGTTAATTAAAAATTCCTAACCCCTTTTGTGGTGTAGAGCTCGGAAAATGTCAAAGTTGAATGAGGGATGGAGAGGGGAGTGGGGGGGTTCAATTATTTCCACCAACATTGAGAATCAGTGGGGGTGGTACGGTGGTCAAATAGCAACGGGCTAGGCTCTGTTCATAATTTATCATCAAAGAAGATCGAAGAACCACGAGCGAGGCATTCACCAGGAGGAGAGCAGACTGGGATGGAATAAAAATAATTTTTTTTCTGCTCACAGGTTTTGGTTGACCTACGCTAATATTCGGTAGAACAAATTTTGAAATAGTTCTGTGGAATTTTTGCGAATTTACATTCTTCGCCATCGAACGGTTCAGCGCAATCTTATCCCTGGTGTGGGAGTGATCGAATATTAATTTGAGGCCAGCGCTGAAATGTTGGGATACTTGATAACAGATGGCTTCAATGGATCAAGATAACATATTTCAGTGCTGGGAAAAATCTAAGCCTTTCATAATATATCTTGGTGGTTTGAGAGGGGAAAATAATACACGCAGCATAAGTTTTTCTGCAAACTGCCAACATTTGAGAACCGAATTTGCGACGCCGAATTTTGGTGATTTATATTCATAAGGGCTAACTCAATTCAATTTAACGTTCTACCGTCTGTTGAAATGCACTAACAGCACTCTTCGAAAATTTCGTATAAATTTAGATCACTTTAGCTGCATCCAAAACTAAGCGCCAAAAAAGACTTAAATTTACGTTTTGCCACAAATTTACAGCAACCAAGAACTAAGCTCGTATTTTTGGATGACGGAACGTAAATTTAAATCAGAAATATATTGTTCACAGATTCTAATCAATTTAAAAATAAAGATTAAAAAGTTCACGAGAATACAAGCAATAGCAAATGATATTGAACTGTACGAGGGCAGTCCGATAAGCACTTAGCCTACAAAATCTTTTTATGTATAAAAATGATTTTCTGTCTGTCTGTCTGACCCTTATAGACTCGGAAACTACTGAGCCGATCGGCGTGAAAATTTGTATGAAGGGGTTTTTGTGACCGGAGAAGGTTCTTATGATGATTTGAGACCCCCTTTTTCTTCTGGAAAGGTGGGCTCCCATACAAAGAAACAAAAATTTCTGCATAACTCGAGAACTAATCAAGCAAATCGAACCACATTTGGCATGTGAAGGTTTTTGAAGGCGAAAAATGTTTCTAGGGTTGTTCGAGACCCTTTTTCTCGCTGGTAGGGGGGGAGGGGGGATCACTCATACTAATGATACACAAATTTCAATCTGACAACAACACAAGTAACAGCATATCCAACAGCAATCCAGGTATTTGAGGAAATTAAATAAATATTTAAAAGTATAATTTTTGTATTTAAATATATTTGAGAATGGAATTACTTATGAAACGCAGCTACGTAAACGAATATAAAAATAAAAACTATACAAAAAATTAAAATATCTAATCGAAGTAACACATAAGCAAATGAAAATAATTCAACAAAACTTATTCCGAAAAACAACCACAATCAAGAACGGAGTAAATCAGACCCAAATAACCCCTTCTGATAAACTTTGCCGAAGACTCGAACTTTCTGTTTTATCAGAATCACCAGTTGAAAACGCTCTATGCTTACTAGCGCCACGTAGCGGTATTGTTCCGAACAAAACGGTCCACCTTTCAAATGTCCTTGACCTTCTGAACAATTTTGCCGAAGACTAGATCTTTCTATCTTATCAGAGTTATGAGATAGAACAGGTTGAAAATGCTCGATTTTGCGTACTCACTAGCGTCACGAAGCGGTCGAATTCCAAACTAAACGGTTCAATTTTCGAATACCCTTGACCTTGAGAACAACTAAGCTGAAGACCGCACCTATGAAAAATTCATTTCAAATCGGATGCTTCTCAAATGTTCAGGGATTAAATAACTATATATTAGCTATGTTTTGGCATAACTTATTTAGTGAATTTCTAAGCTGAATGTCGTACATTTCTTTTAGTTTGTCCATCTTTCTTACACAATTTCTCCCAGTTTTTCTTCAAAGCTTCATCGGTTTTGAATGTTTTTCCGCTTTTCTTCAACTTCTTCTTCATTATCGCCCAAAACTTTTCGATAATGTACGTGCATGATAATGTGCGTGCATGCAATAAGATGCCAACGTAGCACACGCTAGCAAGTCTTGTAGGTTTTTTGCCACATGATCGCCGACCACCTATGGCGTTCAGGCATAATCCAACGAACGTAGCGTTATACCAAAGTCCGGTCGAACTAGTATTGAGCCATTGGTTCGTAGCTGTGATTCATTATATTAACGTCTCTTTAAACTGTACGTCTGCTGTAGACGTTTTAATTCATTCGAGACGGCTTCGTAGCTGTAGTTCCTCTCGTACTGCACAGCAATTCCGTTAAGATAGCGCTATGTATCGCACACCAGGAGGGTAAAACTAACCTGTCTCACGACGGTCTAAACCCAGCTCAAACTCCGCACCTGGCACTGTCCATGACTTGGAGGATCCAGATGTCTTACTGTCATCGGCGTACTGTGTGAACGTTGAGCAAACTGTGGCCGTGTGTGCCGTACGGGCCCGAGGGCGGGACCCTACTGGCATGGCAGCGCGAGGCCACCACACGTTCGGATCGCACGCCCAGAGCCGCGCGACGGACGCGATGACCACAGGCTCGGTCTTCTGCATTATGGCCAGGAATGACGACATGACTGAACGCTGAACAAGAAACCTTATGCTAGGAGGTTGCAATAACCCAAGCACTTGTTCCACCTGATCATGTAAGTAAGGCACGGAGAGATAGTATTTTACCCCGGCTCCCACCTATACTGCACCTCTTATATCGCCTTACAATGCCAGACTAGAGTCAAGCTCAACAGGGTCTTCTTTCCCCGCTAGTGTTTCCAAGCCCGTTCTCTTGGCTGTGGTTTCGCTAGATAGTAGATAGGGACAGAGGGAATCTCGTTAATCCATTCATGCAACTCACTAATTAGATGATGAGGCATTTGGCTACCTTTAAGAGAGTCATAGTTCACGTTGACATTCAGAGCACTGGGCAGAAATCACATTGTGTCAACACCTGTTGAGGCCATCACAATGCTTTGTTTTAATTAGACAGTTGGATTCCCTCAGCCGTGCCAGTTCTGAATTGACTGTTTGGCGATGACTGCAGCGCCCCCGGGGGAGCACCCCTCGCGAAAGGGGCACCCGGGCACCCGGGGAGAAAACGCATTGAGGCAAACCGGCACCGCGAGGCGCCGGCATAGCCCGAGTCATCCTAGTCCTTCTGAGCCAATCCTTATCCCGAAGTTACGGATCTAATTTGCCGACTTCCCTTACCTACATTAATCTATCGACTAGAGACTCTAAACCTTGGAGACCTGCTGCGGATTCGGTACAAGCTGTTGGGAGTTTGCGTGCCCCAGTCTTCGATTTTCAAGGTCCAAGAAGAGAATATCGACACAGCAATTTAATGCTATGCTCTACCAGCCTGTCCAACCATATCTCTCTATGAAAGACTTCCATGGCTAGTGTGACTGTAAAACAGAAAAGAAAACTCTTCCGATATCTCTTGTTGGCTTCTCGAAGAAAAGGATTCATGTTGCCATGATTACAAAGGCGCTACCGTTTCGTAATACGCAGGTTCTGGTATTTGGCGGGTTCGCCTCCTTCGGGATCACAGTAACGCTCCTCGCTTCGTACCAATCCATTACAGGCTTGGCGTAATGGCACGAGGTGAGATCCGGCCAGAATCAGCGTGGGACCACGGTGAGAGCGGAGGAAAGACAGCCAGCGCTTCTGCAAGCATTCTTCTCGGTGAATCTGCCCGTTTATGGTGCCGGTTGTAACGAACGGCTTGCTGTACCGTCCGCACTCGCAGATCGCCTGCTACAACAGGTACTTCTTCGCGAATTTGTCCATCTTTCTCTTTCGGAACTTTTCCAGAACCTCCATGCGGAACGTTCCGACTTGAGGCCGGGGATTTGTTTGGTGTCCGCCTTGATATATGTCTCGTCGTCCATGACGTGACAGCCTGGCTTGACCGGCCACTCACGGTACAGCTTCCGCGCACGCAATTTTGCTTGTCAGTCCGGTTCGGCGCCTTCCTGACCTTAAAAACACGTAGCCCAGCCCGCTTCATGGTCTGCTGGACGAACCACTTCGACGAATTGACTTTTTTGGCCACGTCTCGGGTGGAAAGGTTCGGGTTATTCTTAAAGTACTGCCTTATCTTCCGCGCCTTCTGTGGGTATTCCGTTTTCGGTTTTCGACCGCTGCCAGCGCGCCGCTCGACGGTTTTCGTCTCCTGGAACATCTTCACAACGCGGGACACGGTGAAATGGTGAATTCCAAGCCTTTTGCCGAGCCATCTGTGCGACTGACCAGGATTATCGATCACCGCGCCCAAGATTTGCTGGCGTAGCTCTTCTTGTTTCGAATGCATCTTGAAAACTACTTGACAGATCGCGATAAATTTTGCACACATAAACATAACACGCTAAACTAGTATTACTCAAAATTATATAATTTTTTACCCACGCGTTAAAAAATTACACCCAAAACAAAGTGTCGCATTTTTTCCGAGTTCAATGTTTAATGGTTGATTCTTGAACGGTTTTCTTAGTTTGAAAGCGATTGCGCGTTTAATTTCATCGAGCTGTGGGAGAGTTTTAAAGCAGTAAATCAATGTACCATCAACATTATTAAGGTTCACATATAATAAAGATGAAAAACTATGTAAATTTTAATAATTTGCAATAAATTTTCTTAAAAACTGTCGGTCCATACACTTGCGAGCACATCACAATCAATTACAGATCATCAATTCATGTATAATGTTATCTGTAAATAGTATGTTTTATCAATGCATATCTAATGCCCAAGTAAAATGTTCAAAATATCAATAAGCCCTCTCCAAATAACAGCAATAATTAATTTGACTTGATTTCAAACCCCTCTTAAAATTTTACATTCGGGAATTGCTTTTTGCGCTTTGTTGAAAATTAGCTTTTTAAGGATGGAACAGTCAAAACTTGGTCGACTCAAATTTGACGTAGTTTTTTTAATCGTGTAATTGAAAAACTAGAACAGACTTCATTTTGTAGGAACGTTGACTCTTTTCTGTTTCTGCCAGTTTCTATCGAAGAATACAAGTAAAGCTAAAGTGAGCTGAAACATCGCCGTATCTAAAATTGAAATTGATAATAACTCTCTGGCTATTTTTCAAGCTGTATGGAATTGGTCAGTATCGTCATTATTGTTGATTTTCTTATTATTTTATTTTTTAGGATTATCATTTTTTCCTTCTTCAACAAGGAAAGCAATCTCTTGGAACGAGTCACTCGTAGTTCCTTGACCCAGTCCGTAATCAAGTGGCGTTTCACTCTGGCTCTGGAAGATGCATGCAGGTCTTCTTTGATGATTCTTCGCATGGATTTCTCCGAAATATTGGCTTCGTTTGCAAGTTTTGTTATGGAATGCACCGGGTTGCGAGCAATTTTTCACGGACCGATTTGATCACGTTCGGCGTGCGTGCAAAGCGCGGACCTCCGCTTCCCGGCTTCCGCTGCTTAGGACCATCCTGCAGGGACTTTTTTATGCGGTAAACTGTTGCCAAATGGCACCCTACCACCTTGGAAATCTCTTTCGGCTTCTTCTGGGCGAGCAACACTTCTTTCGGTGATCACTTCTTTCGCGAATATTTTGATGAATTTGCAATAAAACAAATAGAATGTTTGGATGCAGCACTTGAAAGTAAACATAAACAAATACACTTTCGACAGAAATTCGTCATTAGCTACACGAATTAACCCAATACTCAAGTTTGAACGTTTTCGCATTATTTTCTGCCGCACCCTGTATGTGGTCGTTGAACGCTGAATCCTTGTTGGTCGTCGCTGATATATTGCTGCACGTGGAAAAATACGGGTTCCAAAACGGTCAGTTCAAAAAGCTTAGAGGCTGCGCACAATCTCGAAATTACGCGATAGTTATCAGTTTTTCTTCTAACTCCCTTTTTGTGCACGGGAAACATGAACGCTTCCTTCCATAGTGTTGGAAACTTACCGGTCGTCAATGATGACCAATAGATGTGGCATAATGGTGCGGTCAGCAAAGCAATGCAATGTTTTAGAAACACGGCTGGAATACCGTCCGGTCAAGCGCTGCTAGACGTCTTCAACTTGTTTGCAGCAGCAACGATATCTGCATCGTCGATAGGGATTGCGTTGAAACACCGGTCAGACAAAGGGACGCTCATCGAAACAACTTCGATTTGCTGTGGCTGGAGGGCATCGTTATGGAAAACATCTGCAAGCTTTTTTCGAGAACATGCTACAGATGTCGACAACGGACTTAGTGATGAAGGCAAACCGTTCTCCATGCGTTACTCATTGATGTATCGCCAGAAAACCTTAGGATTATGCTTCAGTTTGCTTTGCAGCGTCGGGCCAGCTGCTTGTTTCGATGGTTCAGCGTTACGTAATGTTTCCGGAATGCTATCGACTGGTGTTTCGAGAACCTACGTAAAGCCGCCCTTTTTTTCGATTTCAGCCTTCGCAGGGCATCTGTCTTCCACGGTACTTATTTCGAGGCTGGAGAGACTTTCTTTGGAACGTGTCTGACGATCAAGTAGCTTAAGATGTTGGAGACCGTGGAAGTGGCGTTACCAACGGCATTCAAGTTGAGGGTTTCGTACCAGTTAATACTGCTAAGCACATCGAGAATGATCTCGAATCTGCATAGCAGAAGTCATGGTAGGTGGATAGCGGCACAATAGCTGGTTCGATCAGTTCACTAGTCACGAGGTTGAGAAGAAGTGGTGGATGATGAGGCATCTGTTTTACTAGTGCAGATGGGGCATGATGCTTGGTGGGGAGTGGGCGTTCACAAAGAAAAGGTCAAGAGATCGTCCATTTTCATTCAAAATGTCGTTAATTTAACGTAGGGATGCAACGGAAACTGACCTCGCATGGATACGCGATTGAGAAGGATCGGGATAAAGGAAGCTGTCAGGTCCACGTCGCCATGTGACACCGGGGAGGTTGAATTCCCCGATTATTACAATTTCGTCTCTAAAGGAGGCATTTCCTGAAATTTGTTCAACTGACTGAACTGACTGTCAGGAGGAAAGTAAACGGCGCATAGATACAGGGTATGATCCTTGAGATTTAATGAGATCCTTGCTCCGCCGACTTCCAAGGTTCCTCTTCAACGATGTGCAATTCTAGGCCGTAACGTACAGCGATCGCATCCACCAGAAACCTTTCCACTATTTAGTGCACTTCGATCACATCGAAATACCTTGTAGGACGAACCAAAAGCAGCTATGGAGGGAGTGTTATCATTGAGCCATGTCTCAGTTAGGACGTTTACGTCGTACGACCAGTCCGAGCTAGCCAGACAGTATTGGACTAGACTAGAGTTCATACCGCCGATATTCTGGTAATAAACTTGCAATCCGTGCACACAGAGATCGCTACCAACCATACCATGGGAGGTCCCGGAGGAGTTAGCGGTATGGGACCATGGACCCAAAAGGGAAGGACGTAGTTGTGCCGAAGAAACATTAAAAAAAATTATGGATCACTAACGTACTAGTGAACCAGCTTCTTGTAAATGCAAAGTGCCATGTATACTAGATTACTTTTGATATTGCGTACACGTGTTTTAGTGTGCATGTAGATATGTCATCAAGTCAGCTGATTTTATTTACATATTTTGCTTTGTAAATATGATTTTTTATCAACCTCAAGCAAGTGCCAAGTGTCTGTCAATCAACAACAGAAGGAACACAAGAAGAGCGACAAGGATAAGGATCGCACCAATACGGATAAGGTGTCTCGAAGGAAATATGTGAGTATTTAGGTCAAACTGGGTACACGGGAAATTATTCCTTTTTTTACCCTTATTTTAGATCTCATCCACGAGACAGCCAAATCCACCAGCGGTGACCAGAGATTGGATCTGGAACCGTGCGTATCTCAGGTCCTATCCAAGGATTATACAAAACCTCCGGAAGCCCTAGCGGAGGACGCGGAAGCACAGGAAAATAACGTATCCACTATTCTCTACGAATTGTACTTTAACATTCCTAAATGCATCACGTGCCGGCATTCGGCCAGCTCTCTCCCGGAAGGAATTCGTATGGCCTGCGGCCCACTCTATGTATTGGACTACGACGAAACCATAGCGCGTGCGCGTTCAAGAACATCTATCCAGACGAGGAATTCCTGCCAAGAGGAAGAGATCATTATCGGAGACGAAAGTGCCGATCAAGCGCAGGAAGTTGTGGCCAGTGACAAAGTGGACAGCGCTCAGGAATGACAGGAAAATAATGCAAGCATCGAATCGGCTGCCGTCGTTACAGCACAGGGCATTTCCGACGCGCAGGAAGCGAAGGAGGACTCGATTGACAATGCCGAATAATGCCTGGAACAGACGTAATCAAACATTGCACGTTTTTGCTTGCTTAATTTATTCCAACTGTGTTGATATATTTTATTCATTCAATCTGTGTACGCGTGAAAACTGCAAAGCTGATATTTTATAATAGTATTTAGAGTCAATAAATTACTACTTCTTCTGCTTAATCCGAAGCAAGAGTTAATTTAACAACAAAAAATGCTTTTGAAGTGTAATGATCCGTTTTCCAGAAGGAACGCTTATTACATCGTCTTTAGTGTCTCTATTGCTGCAATGATACGTTCGATTTCAATCTTCGATTGATCGAGCTTCTCTTGGTTGTTTTTCCGAACTTCCTCCGGAACTTTGCTCTCGTAATCGGCCGCTCCTATTGCCTGTTCCAGCTCGAGCTTAATGTTTCCTTCTTCTTGCCGAGTTTTTCTACTTCCTTGTAGGCTTCGATCAGTCCCTTGAGCATAAGATGAACAACACATGCACCGGAAACGGTTAGGATAGCACAACCAACCGGCGGAGCTTCACTGATAAGATTGATCTGCGAGTAGGACATGGTCGTCAGATCCCCAAGGAAACTCTCTAGCGTAGCCTTGGTGGCATCGTTGCTGCACATGACAAACGCTTCCGTCTTCATCTTGTTCGGCAGATTGTAGTCACTTCGGGCCGATCGAATTACCTTGGCCACACGTTGCACAAAATCAAAGTCATTCTCGAGCTGTTCGTTGTGCCAATTACATAACTTAAGATCCGGATAGGAGGCAACACAAATACTGGCCACCTGGTCCACATTGGCACGGGGCAATCGCTGGTACAGTTCCTCGGTGATGAAAGGCATGAAAGGAGACAGGAGCTTCAGTCCAAGGTTTAAGCAAGTGTAGATCGTCTTCCGAGACGAGGATTTAGCTTCCTCTGTTCCGGACTGGAACACTGGCTTCAAGCATTCCAGATATACGTCGCACAGATCGTACAGCCAAAAGTCGTAGCACGCACTGGTAGTCTGGGCAAATTCGTACTTCTCAAAGCCCTTGTTGGACACGTCGATGCAGTTGGCCAACCGCGACAAAATCCAGCGGTCTATGTTGCTCTCGGAGTCTGTAGAGTTACGATTGAGTTAATGTTTTGTTTAAAATTGCATTCCGTCAAACTTACCAAGCCCTGCAGAACGTCGTACCGTTCTTCTCCAGTAAAGCACATCAACGCAAACTTGGTTGCATTCCAGAGCTTGTTGCAGAAGAAGCGATAGCCCTGGACAGGCATGATATCCAAGTTGATGTCCCGTCCCTGGGTGTTGCAGGCGCACAAGGCAAATCGCATCGCATCCGTTCCGTACTCCGGAATACCATTCGGGTAATCCTGCTTCTGGCCGGTCTTGGCCTTCTGCAAGTGCAGTCCATCCAGAGAAATTCCGGTGATATCATCCATCGGATCGATGACATTAGGCTCGAATTCTGTGACCCCACCAAAGTTGACGGGAAACGCACCAATCACGGATTTCGTCCATCCAATGGCACCAGGTCTTTTTGTGCACTTCCGGAATAATTTTCAGCTCTCCGGAGCGCACGGCTTCCGTTGCGTTCTTGGCCATTTCGTCGCACTTTACGTACCATTGAGGCTTGATCAGCGATTCAACGACGTCCTTCGAGCGGGAACAAACCGGTACGACCATCGGATTATCAACGGTTTCCTTGTACAAACCCTTTGCTTGGAGGGCAGCCATGATCGCCTTTCTGGCATCGAATCGTTTCATTCCGGTGAATTCACCGTAATCCCCGGTGATGAAACCGTCGTCGGTGAAAATCGTTATGAACCGTAGATTGTGACGCTTACCGACTTCGTAATCGCCAGGATCATGAGCTGGGGTGATCTTGATCTTGCTTCCGTTACAGCTTTGCACATTTTCGGATCCATCGTAAAGCATGCCCGGTTCCAATCGTACGACGAACGTATACTCAAATCGAATTTTACAGCTGACTCGCTTTTGTTAAGAACAGTGTTGGCGAAGTTTCAACTAACTTGTAAACAGTGTTGCTGTATTTTTCTAGTACTGGTCTGATGATATTCTAGTATATATGGAACTTGATACACTGAAAATTATTATCTGGTGCGTCAAGAATAAATTGTTTGTCCGAGGTCCGTAATTAGTCCGTGATTGGACGAGGTTCGTAAGCGGCCGTGACAGCTGCTGATCGCTAGCGGAGTTGTTTCGTTAACGTTGGTCACTGTGAATCTGGCAGCAGATTCGAGTCGCCAATTTGCAGAGATAATGCGACGTTGGGTCGATGAAGGTTAACTGCAAACGGCGAACTGATCAGCGCACGAAATGTTCGAGATAGCAGCGTACTTGCCTGGAATTGGAGAACCCCGTTTTCCAACTCAAACGCGGGACCGGGACAACTGCTGATCGCTGGTAGAGGAACCTCGACTGCGATGAGAGGAATAGGGGCTCCCTTGAGGCTTAGGGAAAGTGTTCGTCCCGGTGTACAAATTGCAGAAGATGACTGAACGAGGGGTAACGAAGCTTGACTGAAAACAGCAAATTGATCAGCGCGTTCAGCATCAAATAAGGTGGACATAAAAGTGGTACAAAACTTGAAAGAAGGTGTGAAACGTAAAGCCCGACAGTTCGCAATTGAAAAATACGAAGCCTAATCAAATAATTTTCCTGTGTTTTCTTGACGATGAGCTTCAAAAAGAAATAGAGATTGATCATTTATGTAATAAACTAATAAGTGTGCACTTAATCATGTTTGATCAATTTTTGACCGTTCCACCCTTTAGTCCAATTTTTTGTTTCATTGCTTTGACATACTTACTTACCAATCAGACTAAGGCCGGTGTGGCCTCTGCTGTACACAGAAGTTGTTACCATTGTAATCGGCCCATGGCTGTACCTCGCCAGCCTCGCTGTCTGCGGAGGGTCCGCAGGTCGCCTTCTACTTGATCAATACACCTTGCTCGTTGCGTGCCTCTTCTTCTCGAACCTGTCGGTTCGTTTTCGAGAACCATTTTCACAGGGCTGTCGTCCGACATTCTTACGACATGCCCAGCCCATCGTAGTCGACCGATTTGTGCGATGTGTACGATTGGAGGTTCTCCCAAAAACTGGTGCAATTCGTGGTTCATTCGCCTCCTCCACGTTCCGTCTTCCATCTGCACTCCACCGTAGATCGTACGCAGCACCTTCCGTTCAAAGACTCCAAGGGCGCGTTGGTCCTCCACTAGCAATGCCCATGTTTCGTGGCCGTAGAGAACTACCGGTCTAATTAATGTCTTGTAGATGGTCAACTTTGTGGTTCGATCTAAGCGTCCTTCGGAGTCCAAAGTAGGCACGATTGCCAGCCATAATGCGCCTTTGTATTTCTCTGCTGGTGTCGTTATCGGCGGTCACTAATGAGCCCAGATACACGAATTCGTCTACTACCTCGATTTCATCACCGTCGATCTGAACTTGTGCTAAAACTTGTGCTACGAGGCTAACATTGTCGTCTCGTGAGCCTCTTCCCTTCATGTATTTTGTTTTTAACGCATTAATCACAAGCCCAATCCTACCAGCTTCAGCCTTAAGTCTGATGGACGTTTCCGCTATCGTCTGAAAGTTACGTGCTACGATATCAACGTCGTCGGCGAAGCCAAATAGTTGGACAGACTTCCTGAAGATCGTGCCACTCGTGTCTATCCCAGCTCTTCGAATCACACCCTCCAATGCAATGTTAAACAACAAACACGACAATCCATCACCTTTCCGTAACCCTCTCCGAGATTCGAAGGGACTCGAGAGCGTCCCTGATAGTCGGACGACACACATCACTCGATCCATCGTTGCTTTGATCAACCGTGTCAGTGTTTCTGGAAATCCATATTCGTGCATGATTTGCCATAGCTGGTCTTCATTGCTTTGACAGCGTCTTCTATAAACTTGCTTGTTGTTATCTGCTCTGGAAGTATTTACTAGAACAGTGAGCTTGTCTTTTGTTTTACTAGGAATGCGCATTCTGAAATGAACTGTTGGAGTGTTAAGCTTTTCCTTTGTGTCATCATATGTCTATTTAATGTAACCATCCAATTCGAAATGTTTGATTTGAACATTTTCATGATACCAATATGGTCAGTGAGATGGTGGCTGTTATTAGGTTGCCATGACAGAACCGTTATAAATCCATCATAAAGCTCTGTATCTTAGTTATTTATATCTATCAAAAAGTGATCGAATGAAAATCTCTTTTCCACTCTGAACTTTCGTTTCGATAGCTCAATATTATCGTTAAAAGTCATTAATATTCATTTTGTTGAGAAAAAAAAGTTCATTAGAAGTTTAAAGAGAGCTTCTGATACACAGATAAAAAAGAAACATTCAACTTTCTGCATTATCTTATGCACATAAAAGGAATGCTAGATTTGGCAAATATTAATGGGATATTTCATGTAAATTCATGCCAGATAACGCCTGAATCTAGCCTATTGCATGAAAGATTGCAAACATTTTCGTTGTTTACACCTCCTTTGGCTTGGAATTGTACGATGCCAAATTCTGCGTGCTTGTTAAAATTAACTATTTTTTTCTGTGCATAATATATGACTTGTTTCACATAGAATAACTATGGATTGTCATCGAAGAATTGGAAATGTAGGTTGATGCAACAAAACCTCTTTTCGATCAAAATGTAGCAAAATAGTTCTAGATTTGTAAAACTCTAACGTCAAAACAATTCCTTTGTGCAAAGTCAATGAAAATGAATACGTTCGAATTCCGGAAGGACTTCATTTGAAATTTAATAACTGCAGTGGAAAGGAAATTTCATACTTTCCAACTCTCATACGTGGGCCCAGCAAATTCAACCAACGCATTATTTTCCTTCATTATACCCAAAATCTCCACCTCATCCATCGTACCCAAAAATATGACGACAATCTTCTTCATCATTTTTCATCAAATCCGAGCACGTTTCTTTGGCCCCGGAGAAAGTATTGAAGTGGCTTTCCCCTTTCATTAAACTTTGCGAGATAATCTCAACCGTCACTTTCAGCCATCCCGGCAGAGAGGCAAATGCTTCTGACGATATCTGAATTCCGGGCGTATAATTCTATGGTGCCTCCTGGCCTAATCTAACAAAGTGTCATGCCTTTACGCAGAGTTCCAACCCTCTCTTATCGTGACGAATTACCGCGAAAGTCGCAATAGTACGAGTAGGACGCGGTTGTTTAAATTTCAAGGGTCGCATTGTGTCAAGACTTGAAATTACACAAATGCCCCAGTGTTATCTGCTGCGCTTGTCTCGTCGGTACTTCAAACATCCAAAACGCGTCACTCTGAAGTTCGTCAACAAACAAAAACTTGCACCCACTTGACTTCTCGTCCGTGCGAGTGGGTTGAACGAGAAAGTACGACATACCACCAAATTACCATAAATGAGCGATTAGTGGACACGTTACCAGCTAAAACCTCGGTTGGGTGGGTTGGGGGTAGGTTGTTGCAACAACCAGCTAGTTCTCACAAAGGCCACAACCTCGGAGTAAGTAAATAACGATCACACTCAAAAGCGGGAACATTTACAACAGCAAAATAAGTAAATCACATCAAACATCATCACCAGCCATAGGAGCGAGTTCCAGCGAGGCCAGCTTGAAACTTGGTCTCCATCCTCCTCGCTTGGTGTCATGAGTGTAATGTGACAAAATTAGTGCCCGAAATCGGGAGAGCGGAGGGCTTTAATTGATTGCCCACTGGTCAGCACACCACCAACTGACCGCCCAATCGGGGACAGAACTGAAAAGCACGCGGAGTGGTGGACCAAAACCAGCTAAATATGACACTAACACGAAACACATAAATCAAATCACTCAAATTATTCTAATAAGAGGCCACTTTGGAGAAAGTGCGCCCGGGGACAGCCGGAAAGCCACGACAACCGATGTGCCGTTGCGTTCGAAACAGCGAATCTGCTGTCCCCGCTGTTCCGTCGACGACGCAGCAAACGGAAAGGACGAAAGGTGAACTTTGAGCGTGTTTGTGTGCCGCCAGAGAAGGGGGAGGAGGGCGGGGTCAAATCACATAAACATTAACAGTAGTCCTCCTGGGAAGGGAATTCCAGTCGTCCCGAACACGACAACGACGTGAGCTGTTGAAAATTTCCTTTGGCAGTCGTGCTGCGGTGAGAGATGTGCAGCAGTTGGTGGGGTTTCACTGTGGGGCGCGCTCGTCGCGTTTGTGTGGGTGTTAATGCACGGTTCGGGCAGAGTTTACTTGACTTAATGGGGGTGGAATAGTTACACACTTCACAGCTCTGCTGGTTGGCTGTTCGTTGGGAGGGATCTGGGTCAGACAAAGTGTCTGCCGGCGAGGCAGCAGCAGTAACACTATGTAAACATATTTGTAGTAAGCGGATGGAAGTTTGCAGGCAGTTGTTGGGAGACATTGCAAATGGAAACCCAGTTGACCGACGACGACTGCTGATGAAATAGAATTTCTTGTGCAAATGATGGTTGTGGGCGCGAGATGGCTCAGATCATGCTGGGTTATGTTTCAGGGGCATTTTAAACTGTAATTACATTAGATTCAATACCTAGCCTGTAAGTTGTTTCACAAAATTCTGAAACGTACAGCCTTATTGTCTTAGTTACGCAATTTACAATGTTCTCACGCTTATTTAGTGCGGCGTGGAATCTGCCAAAGTTTTCGAAAAAAACTCAGTTTTTGGAGTTGGATTGGATTTGGATTGAATTTGGATTGAATTTGGATTGAATTTGGATTGGATTTGGATTGGATTTGGATTGGATTTGGATTGGATTTGGATTGGATTTGGATTGGATTTGGATTGGATTTGGATTGGATTTGGATTGGATTTGGATTGGATTTGGATTGGATTTGGATTGGATTTGGATTGGATTTGGATTGGATTTGGATTGGATTTGGATTGGATTTGGATTGGATTTGGATTGGATTTGGATTGGATTTGGATTGGATTTGGATTGGATTTGGATTGGATTTGGATTGGATTTGGATTGGATTTGGATTGGATTTGGATTGGATTTGGATTGGATTTGGATTGGATTTGGATTGGATTTGGATTGGATTTGGATTGGATTTGGATTGGATTTGGATTGGATTTGGATTGGATTTGGATTGGATTTGGATTGGATTTGGATTGGATTTGGATTGGATTTGGATTGGATTTGGATTGGATTTGGATTGGATTTGGATTGGATTTGGATTGGATTTGGATTGGATTTGGATTGGATTTGGATTGGATTTGGATTGGATTTGGATTGGATTTGGATTGGATTTGGATTGGATTTGGATTGGATTTGGATTGGATTTGGATTGGATTTGGATTGGATTTGGATTGGATTTGGATTGGATTTGGATTGGATTTGGATTGGATTTGGATTGGATTTGGATTGGATTTGGATTGGATTTGGATTGGATTTGGATTGGATTTGGATTGGATTTGGATTGGATTTGGATTGGATTTGGATTGGATTTGGATTGGATTTGGATTGGATTTGGATTGGATTTGGATTGGATTTGGATTGGATTTGGATTGGATTTGGATTGGATTTGGATTGGATTTGGATTGGATTTGGATTGGATTTGGATTGGATTTGGATTGGATTTGGATTGGATTTGGATTGGATTTGGATTGGATTTGGATTGGATTTGGATTGGATTTGGATTGGATTTGGATTGGATTTGGATTGGATTTGGATTGATTTGGATTGGATTTGGATTGGATTTGGATTGGATTTGGATTGGATTTGGATTGGATTTGGATTGGATTTGGATTGGATTTGGATTGGATTGGATTGGATTTGGATTGGATTTGGATTGGATTTGGATTGGATTTGATTGGATTTGGATTGGATTTGGATTGGATTTGGATTGGATTTGGATTGGATTTGGATTGGATTTGGATTGGATTTGGATTGGATTTGGATTGGATTTGGATTGGATTTGGATTGGATTTGGATTGGATTTGGATTGATTTGGATTGGATTTGGATTGATTTGATTGGATTTGGATTGATTTGGATTGGATTTGGATTGGATTTGGATTGGATTTGGATTGGATTTGGATTGGATTTGGATTGGATTTGGATTGGATTTGGATTGGATTTGGATTGATTTGATTGGATTTGGATTGGATTTGGATTGGATTTGGATTGGATTTGGATTGATTTGGATTGGATTTGGATTGGATTTGGATTGGATTTGGATTGGATTTGGATTGGATTTGGATTGGATTTGGATTGGATTTGGATTGGATTTGGATTGGATTTGGATTGGATTTGGATTGGATTTGGATTGGATTTGGATTGATTTGGATTGGATTTGGATTGGATTTGGATTGGATTTGGATTGGATTTGGATTGGATTTGGATTGGATTTGGATTGGATTTGGATTGGATTTGGATTGGATTTGATTGGATTTGGATTGATTTGGATTGGATTTGGATTGGATTTGATTGATTTGATTGGATTTGATTGGATTTGGATTGGATTTGGATTGATTTGATTGGATTTGGATTGATTTGGATTGGATTTGATTGGATTGGATTTGGATTGGATTTGGATTGGATTTGGATTGGATTTGGATTGGATTTGGATTGGATTTGGATTGGATTTGGATTGGATTTGGATTGGATTTGGATTGGATTTGGATTGGATTTGATTGATTTGGATTGGATTTGGATTGGATTTGGATTGGATTTGGATTGGATTTGGATTGGATTTGGATTGGATTTGGATTGATTTGGATTGGATTTGGATTGGATTTGGATTGGATTTGGATTGGATTTGGATTGGATTTGGATTGGATTTGGATTGGATTTGGATTGGATTTGGATTGGATTTGGATTGGATTTGGATTGGATTTGGATTGGATTTGGATTGGATTTGGTTTGGATTTGGATTGGATTTGGATTGGATTTGGATTGGATTTGGATTGGATTTGGATTGGATTTGGATTGGATTTGGATTGGATTTGGATTGGATTTGGATTGGATTTGGATTGGATTTGGATTGGATTTGGATTGGATTTGGATTGGATTTGGATTGGATTTGGATTGGATTTGGATTGGATTTGGATTGGATTTGGATTGATTTGGATTGGATTTGGATTGGATTTGGATTGGATTTGGATTGGATTTGGATTGGATTTGGATTGGATTTGGATTGGATTTGGATTGGATTTGGATTGGATTTGGATTGGATTTGGATTGGATTTGGATTGGATTTGGATTGGATTTGGATTGGATTTGGATTGGATTTGGATTGGATTTGGATTGGATTTGGATTGGATTTGGATTGGATTTGGATTGGATTTGGATTGGATTTGGATTGGATTTGGATTGGATTTGGATTGGATTTGGATTGGATTTGGATTGATTTGGATTGGATTTGGATTGGATTTGGATTGGATTTGGATTGGATTTGGATTGGATTTGGATTGGATTTGGATTGGATTTGGATTGGATTTGGATTGGATTTGGATTGGATTTGGATTGGATTTGGATTGGATTTGGATTGGATTTGGATTGGATTTGGATTGGATTTGGATTGGATTTGGATTGGATTTGGATTGGATTTGGATTGGATTTGGATTGGATTTGGATTGGATTTGGATTGGATTTGGATTGGATTTGGATTGATTTGGATTGGATTTGGATTGGATTTGGATTGGATTTGGATTGGATTTGGATTGGATTTGGATTGGATTTGGATTGGATTTGGATTGGATTTGGATTGGATTTGGATTGGATTTGGATTGGATTTGGATTGGATTTGGATTGGATTTGGATTGGATTTGGATTGGATTTGGATTGGATTTGGATTGGATTTGGATTGGATTTGGATTGGATTTGGATTGGATTTGATTGGATTTGGATTGGATTTGGATTGGATTTGGATTGGATTTGGATTGGATTTGGATTGGATTTGGATTGGATTTGGATTGGATTTGGATTGGATTTGGATTGGATTTGGATTGGATTTGGATTGGATTTGGATTGGATTTGATTGGATTTGGATTGGATTTGATTGGATTTGGATTGGATTTGATTGGATTTTTGGATTGGATTTGGATTGGATTTGGATTGGATTTGATTGATTTGGATTGGATTGGATTTGATTGGATTTGATTGGATTTGGATTGGATTTGGATTGGATTTGGATTGGATTTGGATTGGATTTGGATTGGATTTGGATTGGATTTGGATTGGATTTGGATTGGATTTGGATTGGATTTGGATTGGATTTGGATTGGATTTGGATTGGATTTGGATTGGATTTGGATTGGATTTGGATTGGATTTGGATTGGATTTGGATTGGATTTGGATTGGATTTGGATTGGATTTGGATTGGATTTGGATTGATTTGGATTGGATTTGGATTGGATTTGGGTTTGGATTGGATTTGGATTGGATTTGGATTGGATTTGGATTGGATTTGGATTGGATTTGGATTGGATTTGGATTGGATTTGGATTGGATTTGGATTGGATTTGGATTGGATTTGGATTGGATTTGGATTGGATTTGGATTGGATTTGGATTGGATTTGGATTGGATTTGGATTGGATTTGGATTGGATTGGGATTGGATTTGGATTGGATTTGGATTGGATTTGGTTTGGGTTTGGATTGGGAATCGCGTAAGGGTACCTACCTTAACCTACACAAATCACGCTTTTATTACGGCCATCAATTTAATTACAGTGCTTGGCTGCATCGGAATTAGATGTTAACCTACTCCCCACGCCCCCGATCACTTTGATTTGTTTGGAAATTTGAGTGTGGCTATCGGATTTCTCCAATCACAACATCAATTGCAATAATTTTGTCTAGTAAATAATGATAATTGGACGTTGAATGAATCTGATTCCTAATCACAATCACACACCCCTCTGGCTCGCATTTCACCGAGCATAGCTTTTATAATCTGCCCTTTAACCCTCGATTTTATTAGGTCCTCACCTCCCGACCCCATTCCGTTCCCGATAAAAACCACAATTTTCCTCCGCTCCCCTGAGCTTCAAAAGGGAAGCCATCCACGCAAATCCCAGCAATTGAGCCCCAGCGAAAACCCCATCGTCAATTTTCCCAACCAATTTTGCTTCATTTTTCCATCACTGCCAGTCACACTAGTCACAGATGGCAGCAGAAGCGAGATGCAGCAACGTGAAACTGACGAAGAAAATTTTCTTGGATGGTTTACCATCCAATTTCAGTCGACTGGGGCTTTGCTTGCTCGGTTTGGTAATCTCCTGCTCTAGCGCTCTGATGGCACAGCCATTATCAGACGCACACTTCGAAAACGGAGAAAAAGAGCTCTCAGAAATCAGAAAGAAAAAAACTTCAAACAGTCCTTGGCTTTGCCCAAAACTTGTCACTCCTTCCCTTTCGTTAGTCGTTTCACATTTGGTGCCGTTCTAATTCGAAGCAAATCTTTTCCGGCGCCCGAACATGGGAAACGGACCACGACAAGAAGGGGGTTGGAAAGTCGACATCTTCATTTGCGATAATGGGCAGCTTTCTCAATTTCTTCGATGATTTTATTCCGTCGTCGTTGACGATGAAGTTCGTGTTTCCCGCCTCGGCTCCTCCGGTGTTTGTTTCTTATCAAATGTCCTCAAGGCGTCTACGAGTTAAATGTCAGTGTTTTCGATTTCCTCGTTCTCTTGCGGAGGAGGGAATTTCATTGGAAGTAATTGATGGTGTTCGGTGCTCGATGGACCCGGGACAACAAATCCGTTATCGATATCACACCTGCACGTCGGGGAAAAATAAAGGTGGAATTGAACCTTTTCCTTTCCTTCCGGGCTGGAGGATTTTCATCTGTCCCTTTCATCGTCCCACTCTGCAGAACCGGTCAACGACGGATGAAGAGATTTATAATTGGGCGAATTAAAGGAGGAAAAGCCTTAACTGTTTAGTATTGACAGGAAATGGGTCCGGTGATAAGTCCTGGCTGGCTCTAAATGGATTTCGAAAGGTCTTGACTTTTTTGTTGACAAAACGTGTGTTTTATGTGAATGAGAATCAATCATTCCGGCAATCAAGAGTAGCAGTCGCTCGAATCCATCATTGTCCAAGGACTTTTCCCGATCAAACGGATAGTACTCTGCTCCAATAGTAAATCATCCATCAAATGGAAAACTAATGAAATGTAAGCACTAACAGTTTCTCCGAAATCCCGTGCACAGCATTAGCAGTACTTCCACCGCAAACTTTTAATCCCCCTTCCCGACTCCGACTTCGGACATTGCACAGCCATCATTCAACTTCTCTGACTCCAGTTCCACCTAGCTGTGTCTGTGACCGAACACGAAATGGAACCTGCTGGCTGCTTGCTTCGTCCAAATAATCCGACGGAATTGTGCAGCGTGTGTCACTTTTCGTGTCCCATTAAGCGCATCGTTCGAATTTCCCGGATTTGTCACACATCCCTCAGCAGACCAGCGACGCCGCCGGAGACAAACGAACGTGTACAGCGAGCACAGGAAGATAGCACCAAACTGGATAGGGCAACTCCAGCTGTCAATGATTATCCTGAAATATTAAACAACTCCGGCAGGAGAATGCTACTGCTACTCGTGGGGAGAGGTTTCTGAGGGTAGGAATGTGAGGGGATGAAAGTAGTAATA
>JAHHFK020001304.1:32500-179663 GCA_024533555.2 Aedes koreicus | reverse complement strand
CATCTGGAAGTAATTGTTTACTTTGGAGTGTTTTAAAAATCAATTTAACGCGTTTTGCTGGTAAAAATGCAAACGCACACCGTATGCGTGCCACTTGTTCCTGCCAAAATGCAGTGTTTTGGACGGTTACTGGCGAACATCGAAAATCCAATCTTAATATCAGGATGAGTATTTTTAAATATGGAGGGCGCCTCTTGCAAATTGCATAAAACTAACCTTCTTTGTATGTAGATCCTACCTTCTTCATTGTTGGATATCAAATAATCCCTTTTTCCCGGGCACACACGACTTATATCGTCGCTATTATAAAAATTACGAACACGCATTAGCGTTTCCTCTCCTAACGAAGCTCTACTAATCCTCTTTTTAGGCACTGACATTATTCCCTCCTGTTGTTGTAATACTTTCATTTGGTTGGCCATATATTGGGAAACATCAAACTTTTGCATAATCCTATATGTAGACCAACTTTTGGGCAGTGTGGTTAAAATCCTATACCGCTCATTGCTATCTTTTGTTTCCTTAAATTTATCGTTAAGCTGTGTTAGCATTTCATTATCGTCAGACAAAAACGTGTTATTGGTGGTACTGACCGATTCATAGCTGGTTGTTTCCTATAAGATTTGTAAATAAATATAATAAATTATTGATTAAAAATTGATTGATTGGAAATCATGCAAATAATTTCTATTTTATTATTTACTTTGGTAGGGAAAAGGAACAATGCCGGACTGGTCCTTGTAAGGGCAATCGTTTCTGTGACTGGTTGCTTCGCACGATTCTAAAAGAACGTAAAAATAAAAATGTTCCAGTAACAATTTCAAAGAGAAGAATTCAAATTAAAACAGAATTATATGAACTTTTATATATGACACCTGTAGTGCCTATACTGGATGGTCCTGTAATGGGTTCTTCGGTCATGGTATCAATGTGAAGTGATACAATTTCTTGTAGCAATCTCGACAAATGAAAGAGCTACTCTCATCAATTTTAACCTTTTTTTCCACAGCATGGTCGCAGCAATTTTGTGCTGATTTTTCTGGAACACGAACTCAACACCCAAACACTACAAATTGAACACTTACGTTTCATTTTACGATATTCTTTGATATAACTGTTCTGATATGATACTTTGTTTTCAACTGGTAACTTCTTACATAAATTCTCCGTGTTTTAAATGATGGTTATATTGTACCTACGATCAAGCGAAGTGAACTGCAGCCTAGACTACAATAGGTATTGAATTGTTTCTCGGCTATAGCGATCAGGTCTATTTGCAGACGGGAGCGAGTAGAGCGGAATTTCTAAAGCGAGAAAGCAACAGAATAACAGATAACGCAAGCGAGCGACGAGTATGAAAATGAAAGAGATGTTGTTCACTCTGCTGCTTCTCCGCTTTAGAAATTCCACTCTACTCCCTCCCGTCAGCGAGTAGACCCGATCGCTACAGCCGAGAAACAATTCCTAATCTAATCTCACAGGTCGATAAACATTCCTTACAATCTACAGTAGGTAGTCAATACGTATCAACGGTTCTTCTTTTAAATAATAATACCAATGCCCCTCTGTGTAACGAAAAGAATGTTAGGTAATCAAATTGTCAATATCTACCTAAAGTCTCATTAGTCTTAGTTGCTATAATATTATATAATTATGTCAAGTAAATATTATTTATTATATAATATTTACTTGACATTCTGTGACCTACTCATAGATTTCATTAGCTTCATAGGTTTGATTGGATGGAGACGCATGGTAATCTACCATGCATCTTCATCGTTTCTACAGGCGGAAAATGTATAAAATGAAGAGTAATGATTTATTATTTAAAAAATTAGCCCTCCAAAACGACACGCAGAACATCTCCAATTTTTTGATATGTTATGTAAAATTGAATGCTCTTTCATTTAAAAATACTAAAACAAGGAGTCGTTGAGGCCCATCGCAAAGTCAAATTCAAGAAAAACTATTTGTTTTGTATTTTTTTTTCATACAAAAATTGATATATTCAAAGGCATCGTATTTTTGCTTGGAAATTCAAAAAAATAACAATACAATGGCCAAAAATGACTAAAATCGGTTACAAGTGTTTTAGAGTTATAAATTTTTGAAAATTGAAGATTTTTGAAAAATCACGATTTTTTGGACCAGTCTAACGCAGAAAAGGTTCAGTCTAACAACGAAATAAAAAAATACGGGTCTAATATTTTTCGATGTTGAACAATCCTACCGAATATTATAAAATTCGGAGAGATCGTATAACTTTTTTCATGGAATTGCTGTATATATATATATATTCTTTCTCTCTCTTTATCTTTCTCTGTCTCTCTCTATCATACACCTGCGCACTAATAAACAAACAGGAGTCCCACATCACTCTACATCACTTGCGACAATACCTTTGTCTGTCGTTCCCAGGTACCTTTTGATTGTACGGTTTACAAAACTTCTGCACACGCTCAAACATGCTTGCTCCCGAACAATATATTTTGCTGCTTCGAACAAAGCAATAATTGCGCCTCGTGTTTCTTCTATACAGAGACAAATTTTATAGCAAATTTTACCATTAATTGCATTGCTAACAATGCAACAAAAACACGTTCGAATGCGACTTTCTGAGCAACATTTGGAGAACGGATAAAAGGATTTTCTGCATCGATTCATCACTATGGATGAGAATTGGGTCTACCGCCATGATCCTGAATCAAAACAAGAGGCTAAGGAGTGGTGTGAATCAAGCACTTCGGCTCAGAAGCGAGTTCGTGTCCAGAAATCGGCCAAGAAGGTGTTAGCGTCAAGTTTTTGGGATGCAAAAGGAATTTTATTGATAGATTATCTCCAAACTGGTAAGACAATCAACTCTGATTATTATTGTGCCCTTTTCGACCAGTTGGATGAACAAAATTATGCAGAAGAAGAAACTCATTTTTATCAAGACACTGCATCTGCTCACACGGGTGACTATTCTGAGCAATAAAAGTGATATCCCAAAAAAAATGTATTTTCATTTACCCTTTCTAAACTTTTTGACTAACCTAGTACAATTGTCAATCGGATTTTATCGATACGTGATATCAATACGTGTGCATACTAGGATGACCAAAATACCGCCCCCAAAATTAGATTTTTTGCCAATACATGTTGTTGTAAGTATTCAATTAACTACCCTCAAGTCTCAGATTCACATTGAGTTAACCCAAACAAGCGATAAGCAGTGAAGTCCGAGCCCTACGAGAAGTTTTTATGCATTAGTGAATTCATTTATTAAAATTTAGTTAATTTCTTCTTAAAACTGTCTCTCTCTGAAAAAAAAAGAAAAAAAAAGAAAAACAGATAAACTTCCAAAGAGAATAATAATAACTGGAGAATGTATGTGCTTCTAACCGGTTTGACTCTAATCGAACGACTACATCATTTTAATTTCAATAATGTTATCTGCTATGTCGATGTGCATGCAAATAAATTATGAATTCACAATTCCCAACATCCGGTTTCGAGCCGCCCATCGAAGCTGGAGATTTTGAACTTTCCCACACAATTACGTAAACATGAATTCAAAATATCGTAATCAATTCAAAACTTACCACTTATCAGATACCTCCTTCTCCCTCAAGAGGTTTGATTATTTAGCAATCACCACTCTTCTGCAGAGAGCTCTCCGGTTTAATTTCTTCAGTGCCATCAGTAGTAAAAGGTAGCCTTCCCATATTTATCAACTTTCTAAAATTGAACCATCTTTCTTCTCAACTTATTTGCACATGAGTTGTGCATTTCAATTAACTCTATCACGCTCTTGACGGATGACGGTTTGACGTCTTTCCGCCGGCTCTTCTGAGATCTGAGCAGCGAGCGAAAATTTATTCTAATTGACAACCCTCAATTGATCTATCACCAAAAAGCGACACCGCCTTAGATTTAACCCCAAGGAGTCCAATTGAACTGATGTGGTGATGACCACTGGTTCTTTTAATTTCATCCATTTCGCCACCTGGTGGTGAAATGTAGCAATATATTCGGTCTTTTCGAGTCGCAATTTTCAAGGTTTATTGAAGTCGACAATAATAAGGTATTACGCATTGATTTCGAGGCACTCATGGACAAAACAGAAAAGAAATCAATCATCGACTATGCGACGCCAACAACGGTGACGATCCGGCAGCTGTTGTTGTTGATGATGATGAGTTGGGATTGTTTTGATCAGGTTTTTGTTTGTTTGTTTGCTTTCTCGGTTGTTGTTGTTTACATTCAACTTTCAGTTGTTTCCCTTGGCCGCGAATCGTCAACAAAGCGAGCTTCCGATCGGTTTGCGCAAAGAATGGCGTGGACAACCGCCTACCATGATCTGGAAGGAGAGGTGAGCTTATGACGTGTAGATGAACGTATACTTTCAGATGTGATGTTTTTTTTTTATCCAAAGACCCACCTAATGCTGTGTGATTGAAATTCGCTCTAGCTCAAAGCTCTGCTTCTACGTAATCGAAGATGTTGACATGGTCAGCTGGATCTAAAAAAAATAGTTCAAACGAATAGGCGATTCAATTCGAGCAATTTTAAGAAATTTCTTTAATTTATTCGATGATTGTATGTTAGAGGAAAACTCGAGAGCTACACGATTAGTGTATTATTTAAATTATTGAATATATTGAAAAATATTTTCTATATTTCCTCAAAAATTTCAAAAGATAAATTTTATAATTTTCAGTATTGATCAAATTGATTTATAGTCACTCATGAAAATGCGACGCGAAATAGCTGTATTTTAATGATTTGAAGAATTTAAGCGTTTTAAAGCTTCGCTCCTAACATTACCGTTCAAAATTCAATAATCGGCACATGAAGCCATATTTCAAGACGACAGCCTTGCATCGTCTGTAAACTTCGATAGATTTTATTTCAAATGTTCAATTTAGGCAATTACTTAGGCCGTTTTCAGCGGTGTTCCATTTTTCTAATCTATTTTTACAACAGTTCTATAAAAACCAGGGGCCTGGCAACTCTATCCTTTTTACAAGCGTTTGCCAGTATGCAACATATCACGGGCCTTATTGGAATAAGGCCCGTCTGACGTTTGTTACTACGGGTACGAAGGCTACTATTGTTTACAAACAATGAGTATTTTGACTATTGGATGTAAGAGATGTTGGCTGCAGGAAGATCCCTGTCCATCAGGTCCTTGACAAAAATAGACCATCAAAAATAGCCCTTTAATTTTCAACGCGCCATGTTTCAAATACGTCGATGCACGGCCGCAAAGAGTAATACCAACAATCAATGTGCAACTAGCGATTTGAAATTGGTTCACTGTTGTAGAACCCCTAGTTCCGAAGTACACCTTGCAGTCTGCACCTTGCCATGCACTCTTGCGCTTTTCAGTACCTTTTGGTACAAGTATCTTTGTTTTTGTTTTGATACGCTATGTTATTTTGACAGAATATTTGAGAGTGTATTGGTGTGAGTTACGGTCTTAGGGGCGAATCATTAAGCTTGGGACCGAGCTTGGGACCGGTGTGCTAGTACTTCCTGAGCCAAAAAAAAAATTCGTTTTCTTCATGACTATCCACCCGCTGGTAACACAATAATGAAATGTTTTTGACTGAGTTTAAATTTCTTGGACATGATCTAAAATATTGAGTTTCTTACTAGTTCTTAATGATTCAACTTTTAACGATACTTTTTGGTATTTATCTCGTGAAATGAATGTAAACTGAGTTGAAAAACAAAGTTTTCATTGAGTAAATGTTTGTGGTCGTGCGTGTTTTCCTTTGATATAAAGCTCTTCTTATTACTTGTCTCATAGCTCCTGCCATGAGTTCATTCGTGTTCATTTTCAATTAAACACAACACCGGAATCCATAAAAATGACGATTCTAAAAATCTTTTATAACGTGGTGAATCCTATACCACATTCCACTGAAAAAAAAAACGCTTTTATGACAATTTTATTTATTTTTTGATCATGAAATTTCGAACACCACGGTGAAAATGAAAAACACTGTTTGATCTATCCTTCTGTCAAAAATTTGAAAAGTACATCACCGCTGAAAACGTTCTTAAGGAAATCGTTGGAACTGAATTTGACATACAAATGACGGAAGAACGAACAGTTCCTCAACATCCATCGAACTAATCTACATAGGTATAACCCTTCAATTTGTTTGTTTTTGTTTTTTTGCTGCTTTGATGGTGTCGTTGACTATCCGATACGTACCGATTCACCGAGATGTTTTTCTTAGTCGCGGAAGTGTTGCTAATATTCAGAGAAAATTCGTTAAACTTCAAGGGGAATATTGCCATGTTCCAGGGGTAGTTTTGACAACTTCCAGGGGATGTTTTTCCAACTTTCAGTAAAAGTTTTTCCAACTTCCATGGGAAGTTTTTCCTACTTGCATAAGGAGTTTGATCAACTTCCAGGGGAAGTTTGAGAGCTTCCGGGGGAAGTTTTGATAACTCCCAGGTGAAGTTTGACCAATTTCCAGGGGTGGTTTTGCTAATTTCTAGGGGTAGTTTTGCCAATTTCCAGGGATAGTTTTTTTTTTAATTCCAGGGAAAGTTTCGACAACTTCCAGGGTAAGTTTAGTCAACTTCCAGGGGATGTTTTGCCAACTTTCAGTGGATGTTTTTCCTACTTGTAAAAGGAGTTTGGTCAACTTCCAGGTAAAGTTTTGACAACTTATAATGGAAGTTTTGTCAACTTCCAAGTGAAGTTTTGACAACTTCCAAGGGAAATTATGACAACTTCCAGGCAAAGTTTCAACGACTTCCTGGGGATGTTTTGAAAACATTCTGGGAAAGTTTTTACAAATTCAAGGAGAAGTTTTACCCACTTAGAGGGTAAGTTTTTCCAACTTCCAGGGATAGGTTTGTCAACTTCCAGAGTATGTTTGAGAATTTCCAGGAAAACTTTTGACAACTTCCACCGTAAGTTTTGACAACTTCCAGGGGAAATTTGGCCAATTTTCACTGGAAGTGTTGCAAACTACCAGGGGAATTTTGGCCAATATCCATGGAAAGGTAAACCAACTTTCAGAAGTAGTTTGGCCAATTTTCAGGGCTAATTTCGCCAATTTTCAGAGGAAGTTTAGGCCATTTCCAGAGAAAGTTTGGCTCATTTCCAGGGGAAGTTTTGACAACTTGCTGTGGAAGCCATGCCAACATGCAGGGAAAGTTTTGAAAACTTGCAGGTTAAGTTATACCAACTTCCAGGGGATGTTTTGATAACTTGCAATAGATGTTTTGACAATTTCCGGTGTAAGTTTTGACAACTTCTAGGGGAAGTTTTGATAACTTACAGGGAAAATTTGGCCAATTTCCACAGGAAGTATTGCAAACTTCCAGGGGAATTTTGGCCAATATCCATGGAAAGTTTAATCAACTTTCAGAAGAAGGTTGGCCAATTTCCAGGGCTAATTTCGCCAATTTCCAGCCATTCCACTTTGCAGGTGAAGTTTTGACAACTTGTAGGTAAAGCCGTACCAACTTCCAGGTGGAGTCACTCATAATTTTGATTTAGTGCTAACGTAAGGACTGCAGTTCACTAATGAAAACACGACGCGAGACTGGACACAACACTTATGATTCTTACAAACGTTTGTAAGAATCATAAGTGTTGTGTCCAGTCTCGTGTCGTGTTTTCATTAGTGTTCCAGGTGGAGGTTTACCAACTTCCAGGGGATATTTTGATAACTTGCAAGGGATGTTTTGACGATTTCCGGTGGAAGTTTTGACAACTTCTAGGGAAAGTTTCGACAACTTCCAGGAGAAGTTTATAAAACTTCTAGGAGAAGTTTTTCAGAAGCAGATAATTTCTCATCTCCATGCGAAGCGCTAGGAGTGGACGGTAATTTATTGCTAGAACGAATAGACATGAAGAGAAAGTGTATTGATAGTTCCGTATAGGGCAACGGCAGGCTTTGAAAATTGAAAGATCAAGTTTGAAAACGAGCGGAGGGCATTATTGAACGGTAGTATCCGATCAGGCACATAACCCTTTACGGTACACAGATAAAAAGAAACATTGAATTTTCTGCGTTATCTAATGCACATAAAGGGAATGCTTGATTTGGCAGGAAATAATGGGATATTTCATGTAAAGATAAGCCAGATAACGCCTGAATCTATCCTGTTGTATGAAAGATTGCGAACATTGTTGTATGGCGCATGAAAAATTGCAAACAATTTCGTTGTTTCCGCCTTCTTTCGATTAGAATTAAACTATGGGAAATTTTACGTGCTTGTTAAAATTAATTATTTTTTTCTGTGTAGTGCCTGATCGGATACTACCGTTCAATAATGCCCTCCGCTCGTTTTCAAACTTGATCTTTCAATTTTCAAAGCCTGCCGTTGCTCTATACGGAACTATACACTTTCTCTTCATGTCTATTCGTTCTAGCAATACCGTCCACTCCTAGCGCTTCGCATGGAGATGAGAAATTATCTGCTTCTGACAAACATCATCAAAGATCGTTACTTCCGCGCTTGGGAGAATACAAAAAACAACAATCAATGTGTTCTAGGAGATGTTTTGATAACTTGCAGGGGTAGTTTTGACAACTTTCTGGGGAAGTCTTGCCAACTTCTACGGGAAGTTTTACCAAATTCCAGGGGAAGATTTTACAACTTCCAGGGGAAGCTTTGACATCTTCCAGGGGAAGTTTTGACATCTTCCAGGGGAAGTTTTGACATCTTCCAGGGGAAGATTTGACAACTTCCAAGGGAACTTTTGACAACTTCCAGAGGGAGTTTTGAAAACTTCAAAGGGAGGTTTTAACAACTTCCAAGGGAAGTTGAGACTACTTCGAGGGGAAATATTGACAACTTCCAGAGAAAAATTTAAAACTTTCTGGTAAAGCTTCAACAACTTTCCAGGAGAAGTTTTATCAACTTCCAGGGGAAGTTTTGGCAATTTCAAGGGGAAGTTTTGACAACTTCCAGAGGAAGTTTTGACAACTTCCAGGGGTAGTTTTGACAACTTCAAGGGGAAGATTTGACAACTTCCAAGGGAAGTTTTGACATCTTCCAGGGGAAGTTTTGACATCTTCCAGGGGAAGTTTTGACATCTTCCAGGGGAAGTTTTGACAACTTCCAAGGGAATTTTTGACAACTTCCAGATTGAGTTTTGAAAACTTCAGAGGGAGGTTTTAACAACTTACAAGGGAAGTTGTGACTTCTTCGAGGGTAAATATTGACTACTTCCAGGGAAAAAATTAAAACTTTCTGGTAAAGCTTCAACAACTTTCCAGGCGAAGTTTTATCAACTTGCAGGGGAAGTTTTGGCAATTTCTAGGGGAAGTTTTGACAACTTTCAGGGGAAGTTTTGACAACTTTCAGGGGAAGTTCAAAGGGTAGTTTTGACAGCTTCAAAGGGAAGTTTTAACAACCTCCTTGGGAAGTTTTGACAACATCAAAGGGCAGTTTTGACAACGTCCAGGAGAAGTTTTGACAACTTTCAGGGAATGTTTTGTCAACTTCCAAAGGAAATTTTGACAACTTCCAGGGAATGTTTTGTCAACTTCCAGTGGAAGTTTTGACAATCTCCTGGGGAAGTTTTGTCAACTTTCAGTGAAATTTTTGACATCTTCCAGGGGAAGTTTTGATAGCTTCCAGAAGAAGTTTTGAAAAGTTTCATGGCAAGTTTGGCCTATTTCCGAGGAAAGTGTGGCCAATTTACAGAGGAAGCTTGACCTATTTCCAGGGGTAGTATGGCCAATTTTCAAGGGAAGTTTTGTCAACCTCTAGTGGAAGTTTTGCCCGCTTCCATGGGAATTTTGGCCACTTTCCATCGAAATTTTGACCAATTTTCAGGAGCGGTTGGCCAATTTCCAGCGCTAGTTTCGTCAATTTTCAGAGAAATGTTGGGCAATTTCCTAAGAAAGTTTGGCCAATTTCTTGGAAAAGTTTGGCTAATATCCAGGGGAAGTTTTGACAATTTCCGGGGAAGTTTTGACAACTTCAAAGAGAAGTTTTGACAACTTCCAAGAGAAGTTTTGACAACTTCCAGGGGATGTTTTGACAACTTCCAGGGGAAATTTTGACAACTTCCAGGAGAAGTTTTGTCAACTTTCAAGTTCCTGGGGAAGTATTGACAATTTCCTGGGGAAGTATTGACCAAAAAGTTTCAGATTAAGTTTCAGATGATAGTTTTGAAAATCTCGATAATCAAGGAACAAAAAAAAAAAAACTTTGAGGGAATGTTTCGACAACTACCAAGGGATGTTTTGACAACTTCAAAGAGGAGTTTTGACAATTTCAAAGGGAATTTTGACAACTTCTAAGGAAAGTTTTGACAACATTCAGAGGAAGTTTCGACATCTGCCAGGGGAAGTTTTGACAACATACAAGGGATGTTTTGTAATCTTTCAAGGAAAGTTTTCTTAACTTCCAGGGGATGTTTTACCAATTTCGAGGAGCAGTTTTACCAATTTCGTCGAGAAGTGTGGTTAATTCGTACGAGAAGTGTGGCCAATATTCAAGAGAAGTTTTAACTACTTCCACGGGACGTTTTGCCAACTTCCAGGGAAAGTTTTGAAAACTTTCAGGGAAAGATTTGACAACTTCCAGAGAAAGTTTTACCAATTTCAGCGGAAAGTGTGGCCAATTTACTAAGGAAGCTTGGTCAATTTTCAAGAGAAGTTTGGTCAATTTCAAGGGAAGCTTGACTTTTTTTTCCTATATACGTGACATAAACCAGTAATTTGATCTATTTTAGTATATCCCGTATCCTTTGTTCAGTGCATGTCGAGTTACTTTATCACTATTGAGAAATGGTGAAGTATTCGGTGTTGATACAGTTGTCATTGTTTGTTTTGTTGGCAATGAATCGACTTGAATTGAAAAGTTCCGCTATTTAAACCCTTTGAGGAGTAAGAGCACTCTTCAAAGGCGCGCCCTTTTATCAGTCCAAATCGGGTTCGTTGCAAAGAAAACAAACAATCCGATACTGATCATGCATCAGAATCCTAGTCATAACCAATTCAAACTATAGAGCATCAAATAGAAAATGAGAATTCCTATAAATGATTACTATCAGGTATCAGGTTGGTTGGCTCAAGAGCCACGGCTTGCAACGGCACGTTCCCCTCTTAGATGGGAGAATTGTGCCTACTCGGTGGCTCAATCCGAGTATTGTCACCTTTCACAAGACATAAAATGTAATAAGGACTTATATATGTTCCTTTGCCTACAAAAACAAATATGTTCCCTAGATTGAAAAAATTCAGATTAGGGTTCGGTGGTAGATCTGGTACCCCGTAACGCACCACGAAAAGGTGATCTACCAGCGTTATGGATCAAGCTTGACTTACAAAATGGATGTTCCCTGACTGCTTTGAAAATGTCATTAAGCCAGTATTCTGCGTGGCCTGTGAGGTGAGACGACTCGTTGTCACCTATTATCGCTTCGGGTGCGGTGAGTTTCCGTGCAAAACCTCACCCCAAGTGAATATCTCCAAGCAAAATGTTCATCAACAGGCAGAAAAGGCACATTTCAATATGGATGAGTCGATACCACAGAAAGCTGTCACGCTGGCGGCCACAGTTCGAATCTAGGTTACGAACCGAGATCGTTTTTTTTTTTTGTGAGCTATCTGACTTTCGGACTACAATCTCATGCTCATCAAAAACTGCACAACCTCACGTACACATTTAATTTTGCAAAACGAATTCTTGTGTTACATTTTTGCCATTTTATCAATAGCTTTTAACAATTATGAGTGTTCCCTTAAAAATCATTTTCGTCACCATATAAACACTGATTCATTCGGAAAAGACCAATCCACTACTGCTTTTATAAGACATCACTTCCAACTTTTCACAAAGTTCTCAAATGATGAGATAATGTTTCAGGTAGATAGATAAACAGATAGAAAATACATTACATCTATGACAACCGATATCGATGAATCTTCTTCACTTAAATTATTATAATAAATTTTATTATTCCTCTCGTCGTCTTGTTTTCTTTTTCGTATATTTAAGTTTTCCCGCGCGCGCCCCAACGACACCCAAACCACACTTATTTTTATTTAAAAAAAAAGAACAAGAAAACAAGAAAACACCCAAACACACAAACGCATATACACACCCCCCCCCCCCCCAAAAAAAAAAATCTTGTGTTTTTTTTTTTTTTTTTTCCGAACAGCAACCCTCCCCGCTTAAAAAAAAAAAAACCAAGCGGCACAACATAATTCAACCCCCCCTCCTGCCGCGTTACGGGTGTTGTCACCACATAAAAAATATTTAAAAAAAATAAAACCCTTTTTATACATTTTACTTTTTAATGCCAGAATTCTGCCAGGGTGCGGCAGAAAATATTGCGAAAATGTTCAAACTTGAGTATTGGGTTAATTCGTGTAGCTAGTGACTAATTTCTGTCGAAAGTGTATTTTTTTATGTTTACTTTCAAGTGCTGCATCCAAACATTCTATTTGTTTTATTGCAAATTCGTCAACATGTTCGCGAAAGAAGTGATCACCAGTTTGTTGCTCGTCTAGAAGAAGCCGAAAGAGATTGCCAAGGTGGTAGGGTTCCATTTGGCAACAGTTTACCGCATAAAAAAGTCCCTGCAGGATGGTCCTTAGCAGCGGAAGCCGGGAAGCGGACGTCCGCGCTTTGCACGCACGCCGAACGTGATCAAATCGGTCCGTGCAAAAATTGCTCGCAACCTGGTGCGTTCCATAAGAAAACTTGCAAAGGAAGCCAATATTTCGGAGAAATCCATGCGGAGAATCATCAAAGAAAACCTGCATGCATCTTCCAGAGCCAGAGTGAAACGCCACTTGATTACGGACCGGGTCAAGGAACTACGAGTGACTCGTTCCAAGAGATTGCATTCCTTATTGAAGAAGGAAAAAATTATAATCCTGTTCTCCGACGAAAAGCTTTTCAGTATCGATGCTGTGGCCACCAGCCGCACGGACCGGTTCATTTCACCGCAGAAAATTGAGAACGTTCCGGAAAAAGTGAAATTCAAATTTCAAACCAAACATCCGGCTGGTGTCATGATGTTTGGCTTGGTGGCGTCCAACGGTTTGAAAATGCCGCCTGTTTTCATTGATGCTGGAGTTAAAATCAATACCGAAGTGTATATCGGTATTTTAAAGGACCAAGTGCTTCCCTGGGTGAAGGCCAACTTTTCCGAGGACCAAAACGGTGTCCTACAGCAGGATGGAGCGCCGTGTCACACGTCCAATCGAACCCAACAATGGTTGAACGATAACATGAAGTTTTGGCCAAAGGATTTGTGGCCAAAGGATTTGTGGCCCCCTAGCAGTCCAGATCTTAATGCGTTGGATTATTCGATTTGGGCATATGTTGAAGCACGAGTCTGCAAAACATCACACCCTAGTGTGAAAACCCTGAAGTCAACCATAACACGCACATGGCAATCAATGTCGGAGGGCTATGTCCGAAAGGCATGCTCTGGCTTCCGGCGTCGGCTCGAGGATGTTATTAATAAAAATGGAGGACACATTGAATAAATTGGTTTAAAAGGACTTTCTTCAGATAACTGCACTCTAAAATGTTGATGTTATTGCTTTAATATGTTGAAAATGGGATTTGAAAGAAATAGATCAAATTTTTGCAATATTTTCTGCCGCACCCTGTACAAGCATTATATTCGCATTATATCAGCATCTTGAATGTTATCTGTTCTAAAGTTGGATTTCAAATGCTATTCAAATGCTTGTAGCCTGTAATAAGCATTTCGAATGCAAAATAGCATTGATGAAGCATTATCATAGCATTGCAGTAAAGCGGCATTTATGTTGCATTTAAGGTGACTTAAATGCTTGATAGGCTGCCGTAAAGACGCTTTGGAACTGCTTATTGGTAAAGATGATTTTTAAGCTTTGTAACTTTATTTTGAATTATCCACACTGATCCTAACATTTGAAGAAGTCAATAGTGACAAACGGATGAAAACATTCACGGAAATACTCATTTACCCAGCGCTGATTCTTACCATGTCCATATTTCCGGCTGGCAAAAATATATCTCGATCTAATATGGATATATCTTATTGTGACCAATAATAAAGTATCGCTTTGTTTTCAAAAATTTCAAATAAAACATGTCTTGTGAATCACACTTTTATTTTCCACTAGATCTAATACAGATCATTTGGGCAATCGTGGCCCAGTTGGAAATATTTAAACTTTCCCAATGCCTAGTTCGATCTGCATTCCCAAACATCAGCTACCTCCTCTACAGCAAACCGTACGTCGATAAACAAACTGAAACAACGCCACATGAACGCGCGAAAAATGAGGTTAAGGTATTCATAATTGAGCAAGAGCAACAGCGGTGGCAAAAAATAAATGAAATAAAATGCTACGATCAAACCCGAATTTGACACCGTGCCGAAGGATCGGCCGATTGCACTTGAAATGAAACCCGTTCAAGTGCCGTGCGTTGATGTTGCTTCTGCGCCGATGGTTGGCACGGAGAAATGTAAACAAAAAAGTAAACAGCGCATTTGCATCGGACAAGAAGAGCTTTTCGCAATTCCTCATCGCACGGTTGGTGTTGACGTTTTCGGAATGCCAAATCTCTTGGGTTAGGTTGACCGAGCGCTGGGATTGTTTTCTATTTCGCAACTTAATTCGTCTGGTTTATAGAGATAGCGATGCGCTAAAATCGCATTCGTTTACTTTCGCTCATGATGTGCGATGTGAGGTTAGGACAATTCGATTCACTTTTGCCCATTTAACGGGTGGATTCCACGAAAATTATCGAGTTTTCGGCATATTCGTAGGAAATCAAGAGCTCGATTTGATACGCACTGTCGGAAAGATAACCAATCAACCAAAAAAAGTGGGTCATTCCGTTTCATTTATGCAACTGCGCACGGTTAAGTGCCTTGTGGGACGAAAAAAAAGGTCACTGCTAACCTTGAGACTTGAGGAAACATCGAGAAAATTAAATTTGTTCAATTAACGACTTCTCAGGATCGGAGCGGGGGGTGAAGGGAGCAGGCGGAGCTTGGGTTTGACGTAGATGATGAATGCAAATATTGGATTCAATTGAGTCAATTGACGAATGTGAGATTTTTGCTTTGATTTGATTTGATATGTTGGGAACATGGCTAGAAGTACATTCATTTGGGGTCAACAACTTCTCAGGAGATTGAAAAAATTGGATGTTTCAGCGCTCTTTTATAGTTTAATATTTATCCGGGTCATTTGGACACGCTTGAATACAAAAGTGACATCGCAACCTCGCTTCAATTTAATAGCCCCTCTGACAGAGAGTTTAAAGCTCACACCTCGTACGGTTAGCTAATCGTGATTGAGTCACGATTATTGTTATACAATCTCTTCTACCGCATTAGATTATATTAATTAATGACTCCTACCGATGATGCATCGCACCGCAACCGGGTGACTCACGGACCCGTACTTTCCTAAATGTAATTTTAATCGTACGAGCCAATGTAATAAAAAATGACCACGGTTTCGCAATGCTGGGTTTCGTTCAGTTCGCCAACTGTTTGCATCTTTTGATCTTGTTTTGTTGTTGTCGCTTTGTCTGTTCTTGCAGCCGCTTGCTCGTTGCTTTCAGTGGCGGCAACAATATTTGTTCAATTGCATGTTTAATTCTGCCTATATTTGCATGTACGCCCATTGTGGAATGTAATTTGCAGTTTTTCAAAACATGAAGTTCTTTGTTTTGATCAATGTTCTTTATGGAATGTGTGTTTTTTTTTATTTTGGTTCAGTGGTCCACATAGAGTTTTACCGTTAGTTAGGTATTATTAAAAGCAAAATAAAAACGACAATCGCTGTGTTGAATCTATAGGCTGCACGATACGAAGTGACGTCTGTTTCGAATGGACAAGTGAATAGACTGCCGGTTTAGTGTGAGCGAGTGAGTGGACGACCTTGCCGGATTAGACGGGAATAGGGTTGCCAAGTGGAACGAGATTATTTTTGTATGTCCGCCTTGTTTTATTCTTCACGCCTAAATTTTATTTAGATAATCCGTAGAGTGAATTCGCACCACTTGAGTCAGTAAAATTTTAGTGATATTTTCAACAGCTGAAATATTCGGTTAGACTTATCATAAATGAATACAATTTATAAGGTACACCGAGGCAAATCAGACCTTCACTACCAGTCAAAACTATCGACTCGCTTCGAAAAGTTAAATTTATGATGCTATATCTTTAAACCTTGATTACCTGCAAAATATGACTTCAGCAAAGTTGTTCAGATGGTCAAGAGCTTCCGGAAGGTGGGAGTATGGTTCGAAATTCGGTCACCACGTGGCAATAGTGTGCATGTAAAAGAATGCAATTTTTAACGAGTTTATAGCGTGATTCCGACCTCCGAGAAAGGTCAAACCTTCAGCAAAGTTGTTCAGAAGGTCAAGGCCTTCAGAAGGTCAGTTCACGGTGTATTTTTGCTTGCTCTCGAATTCATGACTGCAGTTCATGGATCTGGGCACGGATTTTTCCGGGCATATATCGTTGAAGTCCCCAGGGCGCAGTCATTCAACGCGTTGGTTTTCCAGATACAACCGCATGACTTTTCGGGTGTCTTGGAGCATAAGTGCGAATCTATTGTGTTTACCACACACTTTACGTTTGAAAGCTTTGGAAACGAAAGCCCTCAATTAAAAACTTCGGAAGTGTTGAGCAGCAGGTAAAGCTCCGTGGAAGTCAAGTAGAAGGACCGTTGAAGGCCTCTTCATACCCATCGACGTACTATGTGGAAGAGGAGGATAATGCTGAACATGTTTAAATTTCCAATGATGAACTCCTAGCAATGGCAAAAGACTAAAGGCTAAGAGAGCTCTCTGGCGTAAAAATGGACGATAAAAGCCAGTTGAATGAGTCTGCTAGTTGATGCAGCTTGAAGCGAATGTTAGTGAACCCGGCAAAAGGTTTAGTTACTACGTTTTCTCGGAAAAAGAAGCCACTTATATTCGATTACAATCTGCTAGGCTCGAATCAGTCTCAAAGCAAAAAGGTTAATCAGATAAAAGATCTGGGAGTAATCTTGGATTCGCAGCTGTTTTCCAGACAATACATTGCATATGTTTAAATAATTAATTAAATAAGTGTATGAATAAATGTAACAGAAGTTAGTTATGTTGCGCAAACATGCAATATCAGCGGAGCTCCAACATCGTGGAGGCATATATGGCTGTTGGATAAACTCGGAGAACTTTTGAACTTTTGGAAAGGATTATCCTGAACAGACTAACAAAATTAACGGAGTATCAGAAGAAAAAAAAAACCAGTTCGGATTCCGAAAGGAAAGGTCTACGGTAAATGTAATCGCGGCCAGTAAACGTGCGAGCCAAGATGCACTGGAAATCAATCATCTCACCAAATATACTATATTAACAATATAAGTCTCTTCACATTTTTTCAGGCGACCCTTTTTTGCGCTTGTGGCGCCATAAGTGAGAAGCTTCCAGCTATCCAGCTTTCGTTTTACCTACACAGAAAAAAATCTTGTAGTAAAAGCTACCATTTTACCCGACTATGCCTGTTTTCAAAACTACCATGAAATTTCAGTCAAATTTACTACGTTTATGGTAAAACCTTTAACATTTGTGGTATATATTTGACAGATTTCATAGTAATATCAACCGCACCATGGTGGATCTAATCGCAGGCATGGTCAAATCAATCGCATTTATAGTCAGGTGAAAATTGTTGGTGTAATGACAAAAGCAACTATGGTTTGCTGTAATTTGAACAAGAGAGGAAAAAGATCGTCTGTTGGAAAGAAAGCGAGATTTACGGCTTGCAATTATTATTATTGATTACCATAGAGTGATATTTGAAAATCACGATGAAAATTACGAAGTAGAGATACATTGATCCAATTAGATAAAATGTTGGCTTGAAAATGATCCTCAATTCACGCACTAAAAAAAAACCACTTTATTTTTATGATGTTAGTTGGCAACAAATACGTTCGCAAAATTGTATTGTTGGCAAATGGTTGGGACAAACACATAGTTGACCTGTTCTTTTGTTGCTAGTTTTTCACGGTTTTTGAAGAAAAATTGATTCCTTGGCCCTAACACAACGACATCGGAATCGGAACCGAATTTGAATCATACTTGTCAACCTGGTGTTGGTCACTTCCATTGTTAAGCAGCTCAGGCAAGATGATGTTTTTGATTTATGTTCACGGAACTAATTCAGTTGTCGCACATTTAACGCTTCTTTATTTTTTTACTGAGATAAGCATTCTAAAACTACGCTGTCGTTCTGTTATGCACATGATTCTATAGGGTTCATATTGATCACCATTATATTTCAGTCTTCAAACTCGTTAACCATACTCTTTACCTGTGACAAATTCATAAATGAGTAAATATTACTGTCAAAAGAAGTTGAAAATGCGTATATTGTGTTGGTAATGTTGGCGTCAACGTCAGTGGTGTCAAAAATGCGTAACGCAATTACCTGAAAAATAAGGTTATATGCATTAGTTTCAAAAACTAATACAGATTGGATAAAACTATTCTTGTTTCCTGACATTGCTTCATTGAAATAGAGAAAAATAATTCTCTTCTAGGAGTAAAAAAAAGGACATTTTGACTTATCTGCGTTGTTCTCAAAAAAGGCTCCGAGAAAAATTATATGGCTGTACCGATAATAAAATCATGATCAAGATCATCAAGACTATTGCATATACTGGTTGCAATTACCATGAAAATGGTCGGAGACATTTTTTCATCATCTCATTTTTGACTATGGTCACGGTTACGGTAAATGTTGCATTAACTATTTTGAATGGTCATTTTAATCGTGATTATAGTCGGTTGAAAATCATTATTTTGCCCTAGTGATCCTAATCCCCAATAATGGTATAAAATTGACTATTAAACGTTTCTCTGTGTGAGCAAACAATACTCATAAAAAGTGTATATTAGTTTTACCGTTTAAACACGGTAGAATTAATTAACCAAATTGAAAGTTAAAATATATTTTGATTGCCTTTTTCACCACAAGATGGTTCTGTTGGCAGCGCTACACGGGTCACCTAACATGTATATGTGGAAAAAGGAACCCGCATAACGAAAAACTATTTGCTATATAGTCAAAACTATGTTTCGAATGTAAGATATATTATCACATTTTATGTTATTGTTATCGAATAGTTTAATCTCATTTTCACCATACAACCTCTACATTAACACATATTGTTAATGTATGCCATATTGTTATTGAAAGGTTTTTTATTGTCTGCACTTGGTCTGGATTATATACCAACTTTTTGGTATACAGTACAGCAAAAATTTTGTTCGTGAAAGTTGCCATTTTTTTATGGTAACCTAACTTAACCGCCTATTCAGCATATTGTTATTTGGCCTTTTACCATCTGACATATTGTTATAAGTATAAAGAAGATTGTTAGTTTATAGTTGTCACCTATAAGGGTAAATGTCGTAACAATAACGGAAACGGTCGTCAACAATAAGGAAAATGGTCCAGGAATGGTTCGTGATTATGCGGGAAGTGATTCATATTGTTAATATAGTATATTTGACCTAACGCTACCCACAATGAGAAAGCTGCATAGAATGGAAGAGGTATTTCCAAAACCGAGTGCTGGTCTACGAGACAGATATAGGACAGCGATCGATCAGGAGTTCCACAGGCCCAAAGATCTTGAGATTGTGGGTTCTACTGATGATGTTTTATTTTGCAGCAAAGAAAGCTGTGTCAATCATACTCTCCATAAATATATCATGTAGTTCACAATACACTTATATGTTGTGTGCCGTAAATTCAACAGCCAATAATATTTTTTTCCTTTTCTTTTTCAGGTAATTACATCGCTTTTTGAAAGTTATGCTAATGTAACATGACAGGTAGGATGAGTCAATTTTTGTAAAGCGATTGGAAACATTGCGCCATTCTTTTACTATGTTGGTAAGTCAAAGCTATCTCGATGGGCTTATAATTTTTTTAAATGTTTCTTTTTTGCACCGTTCGTCGGTTTGCTTCCATCTTTGTAACAATAGTATTGTCAACTACGCAACATAAAAAATATACTTCAATGATAAGCTGTGCAATTTTTTTTATTTTGCCTGAATGATAACATACTCAGTGATCCAACAAGGATAATCTGGTATAAGAATTCCTTATCAATTTGGTACACGGCCAGCCATTTTATCTCAGTTTTGAGTCGTTCACTTGCGTCAAAAATGGAGTCACTCAAATTTCAGTAAATGTAAGTGGGATTGACAAGTCGACAAATCAAAAACATCGACTCTAATTAGATGGAAATGTGTAAATGCGCTGATTTTTTTTTTGCGGCTGGCTTCAGGTTGTAATTACAGAAAATATGAGGAAAATTTGTAGATATAAGGTTTAGCTAAACCTAGATAAATATTTTCAAATGGCTTGATTTTCAAATAATGCGTGAAAAGGAAAACATCAAAATTTTTGGTAGGAATTACTTTGCTATCAAAAAGGAGATTTGGAGTCTTCAGTCAAGCACTCCACACTGAAGAAGTCGATATTGCCAGAGGACGCATTATTGTCCCATGTTAGAAATAATCAACTTCGGAAAAATGCCTGGTTGATTTGTCTCACTTGGAAATTGGACGCATATTTGTCGCACTAGAACAAAAATTGCTCCTTGTGGGATAATCATGCGTCCATATTTCAGGTGGACTAAAATCACTTTTCTACACGGTAACCAGCCAGTACCCATTAACCCGACGATTATACCCATTAATGGGTAAAGAGCCTGCACGTCAGGCTATCGTGTATTTTTTACTCATTTTTCAAAATGGTTGTTATTTTAAAATGGGTATAAAATAACCATTTTTCAAAACGTTTGGTATTTAGGAAATGAGTATGAAATACCCATTTTTCGTGATTTGTTTTTAGTTGTGATATTGATTAATGAGCATAAACACAAACATAATAGAAGGCAATTACTGTATTTGTATTTGTATTAGTGTATTAACCGGACACTGCAATCCTTTAATGTTTTTCACATGTTATATGATTATATTGGAAAATATACATAACATCAATCAAATTAAGCTTCTCGAATAAACTTGTTCAAACGATGCGTCTAACAACCACCCTATCAAGTTACCGGAAGCTTTGGTTTAAACTTATCAATGTTCCGCGCAAAGATACTCGGATGTACGATTCTACTGATGAAATTGAGGCGTTTTATATTATTACTAGCTGAACCCGGTGCGGTGTGAGGGTCTCGAACTACCATAGAAAAAAATCCTGCCTCCAAAAACCCCACATGCCAAATTTGGTTCAATTTACTTGATTTGTTCACGAGTTATGCAGAAATTTGTGTTTCATAAGAGCCCTTCCCTTATAGAGAGGGAGGGGTCTTGAACTAGCATAGAAACATTTCATGCCTTCAAAAACATCCACCTGCCAAATATGGTTCAATTTGCTTAAAAAGTTCTCGAGTTATGCAGAAATTTGAGTTTCATTTAAAACGGAGCCTCCCCCTTTCAGAAGGCCACCACCATAAAAATATTTCCCTCGTTCAAAATCTTCTACATGTCAAATTTGATTCCTTTTGCTTGATTAGTTCTTAAGTTATGCAGACATTTGTGTTTCATTTGTATGAGAGCCCCCCTTTCCAGAGGGAAAAGGGGCTATTCATAAACCATGTAGACTTTTCTGAGCGGGTTGGTGGACCAAAGTCTACGTTCCATACAAAATTTCAAAAAAATTATAATGAGCAAAGTCTACGAGGGGGGAGGGGGGCTCTGAGATTTTCAAAAATGAGTCTACGTGGTTTATGAACAGGCCCAAAGGAGTCTCAAACCACCATACAAACATTTTTTGGTTCCATTTGCTTGATAAGTTCTCGAATTATGCAGAAACTTGTGTTTCATTTGTAAGGGAACCCCCACCCTTTCAAAAAGGTGAGGGGTCCGAAATTACCATAGAAACATTTTTGGCTTTCAAAAACCGCTAAGATGCCAAATTTGATTAGTTTTCGAGTAATGCAGAAACTTGTGTTTCATTTGTATGGGAGCCCCCCTGTTGAGAGAGGGGAGGGGACGCAAACCATCATAAGAACCTTTGCAGTCCCAAAAACGCTTGAATACAAATGTTCACGCCGATCGGCTCAGTAGTTTCCGAGTCTATAAGGGTAAGACAGACAGACAGACACAAATTCATTTATATAGATATTAAATTATCTCTGTTTTTAGAAGCTTTCGGTATCCAATTTAGCCTTCAGTTCTTCCAAATTCCACGCGTGTTCGTGAACTGGATTCCGACGCGAAGTTTTTTTTTTATTTTTCAAACAGGGCGCTTTCAACTAAGGCTTGCTTCATTTAGAATTGGAACAAACTTTTGCTCATATTGTGGCGCTCCTGGTGGACGGATTTGGAAGTTCTTGGCGCCCACGTGTCGGGAATTTTGTCAGCTTTACGTATGTATTTTTGACATTCCGCAAATCGACTGTACTTTGTAAACAATCAACATGGAAGCCGAAAGAAGGGAAAAAATTGTGCACAGTTATTTGGAAAATCCATTGTGGTCTGCATCTAGGCTAGCTAAACAGCTGAAATTGCCCAGAAATACCGTATGGCGCGTTATCAAACGGTATAAGGAAACATTGACGACGATTCGGAAGCCTCAAGCCAATCGTCGGAGTGGAACTGTCGACCGGAAACTGCGTGGTAAGATTTTGAAGACGATTAAGAGGAATCCCAATCTGTCGGACCGTGATTTGGCCAGAAAATTCGGTGCTGCCCATAGTACCGTGAGGAGAACTCGACTCCGGGAAGGAATCAAGTCGTATCGAGCTAGCAAACAGCCAAATCGGACCATAAAACAGAATAGTGTGGCCAAAATCCGTGCTCGGAAGCTATACGACCAGGTGCTGACCAAGTTCGACGGGTGTCTTCTGATGGACGATGAAACCTATGTCAAGGCTGACTTCGGGCAAATCCCAGGTCAAAAATTTTACTTGGCAACGGCTCGGGGGGATGTTCTAGCCAAATTTAAATTTGTTTTTGCCGACAAATTTGCACGAAAATTCATGATTTGGCAGGGCATTTGCAGTCTGTGGCAAAAAAGTAACGAAAGTTTTCGTTACAAATAAGACAATGACGTCGGAACTATACCAAAAAGAGTGTCTCCAAAAACGAATTTTGCCGTTCATTCGATCCCACGACCATCCCGTAATGTTTTGGCCAGATTTGGCAAGCTGTCATTACAGCAAAGTCGTTCAAGAATGGTATGCAGAGAAAGGGGTCCAGGTTGTTCCGAAAAACCTTAACCCACCCAACTGCCCCCAGTTCCGCCCTATTGAGAAATACTGGGCAATCATGAAGAGGAGACTCAAGGCAAAGGGAAAGGTTGTCAAAGACATCAATCAGATGAAGACCTGGTGGAATAAGATAGCTAAAACGATGGACGAAGAAGGTGTTACAGGAAAAATTCGAGAATTCCTTCGAAACCGTGACGAATAATTTTATCCGTATTTTTTCTTAAAAGTATGAAGAAAACGCTACATTTGTATAAAAAAAGATCTTGAATTCAATAATAAATAACTGAAATACAGGCAATTGTTTATGTTCCAATTCTATCTGAAGCAAGCTTTATACAAAGCGAAAAATGGGTTGTTAGTATGCATTATTTTGATTTTAAAAGTACCAATTTTTTGACAACTTCATGTACTATCCAAAAATGGGTACATTCTACTGGCCGGTTACAGTGTAGGAGTAAAAACACCTGTTTAAATTACATTTCAAAAGTAGGAAAAGTACCCCCATATTAATCTCATTGTTCCTATATTCATCCTATGATGAATCAAACAATTGGGCAGTTGAAGGATCGGTTTCGTTTTCTAATAATGTTTGATTACGTTAAATAACTACATCAAACATTACTAACAAATCCTGTCATGTGTATATCGTTTTATTTCAAGTAGGATGAATATAGGAACAATGAGATTGATATAGGTACATCTTCCCTATATATCAAAGTGTTTTGGTAGGCATGAAAAATCAAAAATATCCAAATGCCATATGGGACAGTTATGGTTCCACCGGTAGGCAGGTCGCAGACAAAATCGGTTTAAATTTTCCTTTTTTTTCCAATAGAATGAAATACTTCTTCCAACTATTCAAAATATTTCTTTTTCTATACAGAACAATATAATGAATTTTTTTCCCTCGTTTAATTGCAAGACAAAGCAAGTGTTAATAACGTTATTGTTTGCAATCTTCCATACAATCCGCCTGATTCCAGCGATATCTGCCTTAAATTTACATGAAAGATCCCATTAATTTATGTCAAATCTAGCATCCCCTCTATGTGCCTTAGATAACGCAGAAAATTATACGTTTCTTTCAAACTGAGTAAGTTATTTCGAATTTCCTAATCTGCCCGGATGCTTCAACTTAAGATTGATATATATTCTCTGTGATCGATCGAAACATGAACTTTTTAAATTTCATCACCAATCTTCACAAACCTACCCACACTGATAACCCTAACTCAATGCATCACTACTCTTCCGCCTAGTATATCTCGTTCACTTTGACAGCCATCAACCGGACTGCAATACATAGCTGCGACGAACGGTGAACAAGCGGGCTTTGTCCGTTGGCTAAAGTTCCTACATACGTCGAGGTGCCATCGAAGTCACCGGCATCGGTATCCACTCGATAGATAGAACATGGAGCATGTGTTTCTGTTTTATTTATTTGCTCTTTTTTTTTATCTGTATTGCCCATTCATCGCATTTCCGGAGTATTTTGCGATTTAGGCGTAACTGCTTTCTAGCAAATAAACTTTCAACTCCAAAAACTAACATTATAATCAGGTGAAGGGGTGCGGCCCATATGATTCGGTGTTAGCTGATTGTGATATTAAACCTCAAGTGTTTGTTTACAAAAGCAGTTGCGTCCAAATCACAAAGTAGTCCGGATTTCTACGTTTTGTCGTTTTGATTTAGCCTTCTGACTTTTGATGCTTTTGGTGATTCAATGTTCGGCGACCAACATTTTTCCCAAACGATAAATTCGCATCTCCGGACCCCTCGAATGGAGTGTCGAATTCCTGAGATGACGTCGCCGATGTCGGGTCGAGTTGCTCGCGATATCAGCTGCTCCGCGGTCGCCGCCAATTGCCCGACAATCAAGCGTATTTCACGCTATCTCTCCGGACAATCCATCGTCGATGACTTTGGTGACTGATGATGATGATGATGACGACTGCGATGATGGCAAGGTTGTCGCTCGTTCCTAGTTGTTCGCCAAAGAACTTAGATTGAATCGACCGACCGGCTCAGGTTGAATTACTTGCGCTTCCCACAGTCGCTTAGTCAGTCCTGGCTGGATCGCAGGTCTCGGTAGTATATTAGGAGAGTGTGCTCGGCGTGTCCTCTCGCAAGGTGACGGCACACTGCCTTGGTTCTGGTTCTATTGTTGTGCCGCGTCCAGTGGAATAGTTCTTCTGTCGGTTTCGATTGTGTCAGGCACGGTACGACGTCGGGGTTACGTCTCATCGGAGCAGGTCAGGGATTCATGCTGGGTGAGGTGAGAGTGAGAGTGAACTGGTGGAAAGTGAATGAGTGAAGAATCGTGTAAAGAAGACAACATGTTTACAAACAACGTGTGCATAAGTGGTTTTGGTTCGTTCAATCGGGCAAAGTTGATTGAGGAAGTGGTTTGGAACGTATCGCCATCGAGGAACAGATGTCTAGTGGCTTTTGATTGCGCGGTCTTGAATTAGTTGCGGTATTTGCTGATTAAATTATTGCGGTTAATCAAATGTTCTCAGGAAAAAAAAACCAGGTTTTGTACCAAACTTAAGAGGTTGAAACAGATTTGATTATCAGAAATTACGAATTAGCGATAACATATGTAACAATTCCTTACAATAGACACAACTGAAGACATGATACGATTTAAAAAAATCGTACGACTTAATGTGCCAAAACAAAATACTCGGGAGCAATCTTATCTCACCTTGGGCGCAGTTTTGACGGAGGATAGGGTGCTTCGTTTAAAACATAAAATTTAGATTTCCTAGAGGGGATTATCGATGAAGGTTTTAAGATGATATTGAGGTTTACGCGATGAATTAGGCGTACTCACTAAAATCTCTGTTATTGTTGTTTTTGTTGCTGGCGTTTTTGTTTTGATAGTGTTGTTTAAATATTGTCAGGTTTATCATGCCCTAAGCCAACTTATATCAGCCAGTTCTGGAAATAGTAAGATTCCTTAACCGCTAACTCGTTTAACATTTAAATATATGATGTATCATGATATTGTTGCGTTTGACTACACAGCAGAAATGATGAATTTTAACAGATGCGTAAAATTTCCCCTAGTTCCATTACAAGCCAAAGCAATTGTAAACAACGAAATGGTTTGCAGTGTTTCATACAACAGACTTGATTTAGGTGGTATCTGGCTTAAATTTAAATGGAATATTCCGTGAATTTATGCAACTTCTAGCATTTCATATATGTGCATAATATAATGCAGAAAACTACACGTTTTTTTCAAACTGTGTTATCACCATTAATTAATCCATCCCAAAAACATGTCACCTACTTTAACCTCGGGTAAGTCCTACTTACCCTAGTATTAGATCATTCAATATATTAAAACAGCAATGAATTATCGGTTCCGTAAAGCTAACGCAATTGAGCCTATCAAATAAATGAAAAAATCATCATTAATATTAACACCATTTTATCGAGTGATATTTTTGAGAACTGTGAACAACTGACAGGTACCTGTATACAGTTGGAATTTTTTGGGACTCAAATCTTTCTATCTAGGGTATAGCAATACTTCGAAACAAGTGCCTATTTCCATCAAATCAACCCAGAACATTCATATTTCCAAAGTAAAATATGAACTTACACCTTTGGTTCGCAAACTTTGTTCAAAAACTATAAAGCAATGTTCGCAAGAACATATTTCATGTTTGTTTACATCCGTTTCGTTCAAAACCTAAAGAAATGAATCTTTTATTTCTTCTGACTATTGGTGAGCTACGATGTATTATCAAATCCAATCTTTTAAACAGGTAAACAACATTTCAACTGATTTTCATTAGTTGCCAATTTATGAAAAGTTAAAATTTTTTCTCACAATTCGTTAACATTTAGTATACATGTGCCTTTTCGGAATATATTCGACCCTTATTTTTTTTTTTATTTCGTCATTTGTGCTACCAACTTCGAGATAGTATGGTCCAAAGAACAAAATAGCATAACATTTGAATTCTCTAACTTACACAGAAAAAAATAATGAATCTAAACAAAAGCGTAAAATTTCCACTCGTTTAATTCCAAGCCAAAGGAGGCGTAAACAACGAAACTGTTTGCAATCTTTCAAGCACCATACAACAATGTTTGCAATCTTTCATACAACAGGCTAGATTCAGGCGTTATCTGGCTTAAATTTACATGAAATATCCCATTATTTTCAATCTTGTGATATGAAGAAGCTATAGAAGTATCATATTTTTAATGATTTCCATAGTTTTGAACGACAATGACTATACATTTTTAACAATTGTTTTTTTTAGAAATTTATGACTTATTGTATTAAAATACCATAAATGTTGTCCAAATCGTATGAAGTACATTTTACTATTATGTCAAATTTTTAATTCATCACTAGCTGAACTCGGTGCGTGCGCTGCTATGCTTGCAACTAAATTAAGGAAAATTTAATATAACTGGCACGTTTATGGTTTTTTTTCGGAATATTTTTTTTCTTGAATAAGGGTTCAAACTTCTATCAAAACATGCTTCTTACCCGAGAAATACACGTTTTGTGTTTAAGTAACCTGGATAATTCTCATTTTTGGTAGAAATTTGTGTCTCATTTGTATGAGAGCCCCCTCCCCCCCCCCCCCCCCCTTCCTGAGAGAGTAGGGGTCTCAAACAATCATAAGAACCTTCCTCAGCCCCAAAAACCCCTTCAAATAAATTTTCACGTTGGTCGGTTCAGAAATTTCCGAGTCTATAAGGGTCTGACAGACAGACAGACAGATGGAAATTCATTTTTATGCATATAGAAATCTAGCTTCCAAAAACCCCCTTATGCTAAAAGTGGTTTCATTTACTTGATTAGTTCTCGATTTATGCAGAAATTTGCTTTTTATTTGTATGAGAGCCCCCTCCCCTTTAAAATGGGGAGGGGTATGGAACTGCCATAGAAACATTTCTTGCCTCCAAAAACCTCAACATGCCAAATTTGGTTTCATTTGCTTCATTGGCTCTCAAGTTATGCTAAAAATTATGTTTCATTTTTTTAGGAGTCTCCCCTTCTAGAAGGCGGAGGGGTCTCAAACCACCTTAGAAACATTTATTTCCTTCAAAAACCTCCACATGCCAAATTTGGTTCCATTTGCTTGATTTGTTCTCGAGTTATGCAGAAATTTGTGTTGCATTTGTATGGAAACCCCCCTAACGCCCCCTTCCAGATGGCGGAGGAGTCTCAAACTTTCATAGAAACATTTCTCTTCTCCAAAAACCTTCACATGCCAAATTTGGTTGCATATGCTTGATTAGTTCTCGAGTTACGCAATTTTGTGTTTCCTTTGTATGAGAGCGGAGGGGTCTCGAGTTACCATAGAAACATTTCTTGCCTTCAAAAACCTCTACCTGCCAAATTTGGTTCTATTTACTTGATTAGTTCTCGAGTTATGCAGAAACTTGTGTTTCATTTGTATGGGAGCCTCGCCCCTCCCCCCTACCAGAGAGAGAGGAGGGGTCTTGAACTACCGCAGAAACATTTATTGCCTTTAAAATCCCCGCATGCCAAATTTATTTCCATTTGCTTTATTAGATCTAAAGTTATGAAGAAATTTCAGTTTCATTTGTATGACAGCACCCCTTCTAGGAGAGGGCCGGGGTCTTAAACCACCATAGGAACATTTTTTGCCTCCAAAAAGCCCCACATGCCAAATTTGGTCCCATTTGCTTGATTAGTTCTTGAGATATGCTGTTTCATTAGTATGGGAGCCTTCCTTTCTAGAAAGAGGAGGGGTCTCAAACTACCGTAGAAACATTTCTTGCCTTTAAAAACTCAATTTGGGTTCCTTTGCTTGATCAGTTCTCGAGATACGCAGAAATTTGTGCTTCATTTGTATGGGAGCCCCCCTTTCCAGAGAAGGGAGGGGTCTCAAACCATCATAAGGGTCTCATCAAACCTTCTCCGGCCCCAATAACTTCTCCATACAAAATTTCTCGCTGTTCGGTTCAGTAGTTTTCGAGCCTTTGAGGTTCAGACAGACAGACAGGCAGAAATCCATTTATATATATATATATATATAGATTTTCCTTATAACGCAAGGAATGGTTTTTTTTTTCAAACTTTTATTGACTCATAATAAAAAAAATTAAGTTAAGAAAATGTACCTTGACAAATGGCTTAGACAACATCTTCCCCTTGACTAGTTTTTTTTGACATGGCCGTTGGCTTACTTGTACCAACAATCAATATGAAACTACCGAATTGAAATTGGTTCACTGTTGTAGAACCCCTTGGTTCGAAAAACACCTTGCAGCTTCCACCTTGCTGTACATTTTTGCGCCTTTCGGTTCTAGAATTTTTGTTTTTGTTGTGATTCGCTGTGCTATTACGACAGAATATTCAAGCGGGTGTTCATTTGAGTTTCGTTATTAGGGGCGAATCATTAAGCTTGGTACAGAGCTTAAGCATCGTATCGATGCGCTGGTACTGAGCCAAAAACTATACTTATTTTCACTTTGCCTATCCAGCCCCTACTTGTTCAGCATGAAGAGACTTTTTCTTGAGAGAACTAAGGATCTAACTCGGAGTAATAGTATCACATCTGTTACACCTTTTTTTAACAGCCTTGTCGTAGTACGTTTATATAAAGGCGTTAATGTTGGGTGTGATACTGGCGGGTTTTTCTTAAAATCACTCTTTTGAATAGGAAAATTAAGGTTTAGAAAGTAGTTTGAACTTTGAAAAAAAAAAAAAAAAACTCACAATGTTCCTACTTGCGTGGCAAGCTTTCATTGTTGTTTTGTAAAATTTTGACTAAAGCTCGGGACTTCCACTGTGTCGTGCTTCTATTATGATGTATTATAGTTGTGTGATATAGTGGGAACGGGTCAAGGGAGAATCTCAATAAAGTTTCGAAATATGACGCGAATGGGCCCACCCTCGAAAACATCAGCAAGCATTTAAACAGCTTGGGGATAACGCTGAATTAACTTTAATTTAATAAATTTTATTATTAATTTTAAAAATCCTGTTAAAAATGATCGGTTTGAATTTTAGAAAAAAAAATATTAGACGTTTCCTATATTTGAAAAAATTCATTCAATTTTTTTCATCTACTTTGCTTGTAAAATACGTTTTAACTCGCGCAATTTTAAGCACGAAAAAGATACCAAAATAAATCAAATGTGCAACTTAGGATATCCTTTTTATTTCGGTGGCACTCTATTAGTGCCAATCATCACTGGCGTTTAAAATTATCGTGGTTTACATCCTTCGTTGTTTTCCCAATTAGGTAATCCACCATCATACTTTGTGAGTGGCTCCAACTGTTGGTTTAAATCGGTTCAAATCGGATCACCAGCGTTATTTTGTCTACCTATTTCCTCAACGAAGAAAACCGCCACCAGACTATGTGAGAGGCCCCAGCAGCATGCTTACTGTTGGTTTTAATCGGTCCTGATACTAAACTATATTTATGTGCATCTCCTTAAAACCAACTAAATGGAGAATAATCTGAAATCAAAGATGAACAAGAATTCAGTGTATCTTGTTTACCAAACCGAGACCTCTTGCCAAACCAATTATTTTATTCAAAATCCCAGTAATATCTCGCAGAAGTGCAGAGGGGCTGTGTGCAGGTATTGCTTTAGTCTGTTGGTTCTCTGTGTAATTAAAAGTGATCTAGCCATAATGGATTAGAATTCTAAAAAAATACAAACCTCCTGTCGTAGGGAACACACGGGTTAAAATAATGATTTTTTACTGGAATCTTAACACAAAATCTACTCATGATTAGTTTTACGCTATAGACCGTATAAAGGGTGATACGGTCAAAATTTGGTCAAGGGAAAACGCGTGTAAATCGGTGAAATCGTTTATTTAAAAAATCAAATTAAATTTCTTTTTCAAGTTCAATTAGTATAAAATTCAGGAAAAATATTCAGTTAGGCTTCCGCTTTTCCAAATCCGAATTGCCGGGCCTTACGCTAGACCCCTGCCATCAGATTTTGTACAGCCACCTTGTCCACCTTCTTCGCCGCAGAAATCCAGTTTGCCTTGAACTGCTGCTCGTCCTTAGCAGTTTTTTTGGTCTTCTTTAGGTTCCGCTTGACAATAGCCCAGTATTTCTCAATTGGGCGGAGCTCTGGCGTGTTGGGAGGGTTCTTGTCCTTGGGAACCACCTGCACGTTGTTGGCGGCGTACCACTCCATGGCCTTTTTACCGTAATGGCAAGATGCCAAATCCGGCCAAAACAGTACGGAACAACCGTGTTTCTTCAGGAAAGGCAGCAGACGTTTATTCAAACACTCTTTCACGTAAATTTCTTGGTTGACAGTCCCGGAAGCTATGAAAATGCTGCTTTTCAAGCCACAGGTACAGATGGCTTACCAAACCAGATATTTCTTTGCGAACTTTGACAGTTTCGTGTGCTTGAAAATATCTGCTACCTTTCCCCTTCCTTTTGCCGTATAAAACTCCTGTCCCGGAAGCTGCTTGTAGTCGGCTTTCACGTAGGTTTCGTCGTCCATTACCACGCAGTCAAACTTCGTCAGCATCGTCGTGTACAGCCTCCGGGATCGCGCTTTGGCCGTCGTATTTTGTTTATCATCGCGATTTGGAGTCACTACCTTCTTGTAAGTCGATAGTCCGGCTCGTTTTTTGGCTCGATGCACGGTTGTAGACGATACACCCAGCTTATTTGCGGCATCTCGGAGAGATAGGTTAGGGTTTCGCTTGAAACTACCGGCAACTCTCTTTGTCGTCTCAGCGGCTTCCGGTTTTCGATTTCCCCCCGATCCAGACTTCCTGGCTGTCGACAAACGTTCCCCAAACACTTTAATTACATTTGTAACGGTTGATTTGGCAACTTTTAGCGATTTTGCCACCTTTGCGTGCGAGTAGCTCGGATTTTCGCGATGCGCGAGCAAAATTTTGATACGCTGCTCTTCTTGCTTGGACGGCATTTTGACAACTGAAGAGTGAATTTCAAAATCAAAATAGGAGCAACATTCTACACACACACACCTTCAAAATGAGGGGTGTTCAGGTTTTTTAAATGCAAAATTGAAAGAAATACGTCAAGTTGATATTGACCAAATTTTGACCGTATCGCCCTTTAGCAACTAAATTATCTTCGAGCGTGTCTACAACAGAGTTGATCTGTGCTCTGAACAGCTTAAATTTACATAAAATAACTCGTAAATTCAATGTACGCAGAAAATCAAACGATTTCAACGCCAGTTTTGGACCAAATGTGAATAATCCTGTTGACGTTTCTGATGACGTTGTTTACGCCAAGGCAGACATTTTACAAACAAGTCAAAAATTAGATAAATAAATAAATAAAAGTTTGAGTTTATTATTTTTTTCAGTTTAGTTCAGAGCATCAATGAGCTTGGCTTTCAAAAACATGTCATTCCATGTTTTCATTAAGAGCCTCCATCGTGAATCAAAGCGTTAGGCGAAACAATAAAATTAGAGGGGTTGTGCATAAGGCTCGTCCCCATGGTTGACGTTGGGTACCATTAGGATATTGTTTGTTTTATTGTTAATATAATAACCAAAATGCCCCCAGTAGCTGACTTGTATAGATTAACCAGATATGGTTGATTGTATCAATGGAAAGAAAAGCAGTACACCGCTCTGTTAACTTAATAACATATGTTTACTTAAATTTTCCCAGAAAATTAACTTTTTAGAAATCAAACCGATTAAAGCCGATTATTTCCCGATGTATGGTTTACGGGCTTTAATACTTCACATGCTCCATTTAGTGTTGTTGTTTCTTATTTAATTTATAATCGCTACTGCCAAATACTACCACCATACTAACAAGTTTGCTAAACAAGATAATAGCGATGTCTGTGTTAGTAGCAGTCATGAAAAGTCAGATGGTGTCATAACTATTCACAATCATAAGACATAGCTGCACCTTTTGAAAATTTTAATACTCTAATTATAAATACTATTTTTTTGAATAATGCAACCATTTGCTAGAAATATTTCCAATCGACTGACACAAACATTGAGAAAATCTAACGAAAAATGAATGAGCTAATAACGTTCAAAAGCTGACAACCCCCAAAATGACCGCCAGCTTCTTCTTCTTCTGCTATTGTTTTTGAGAGGGATTTTAACGACCGCCAGCTGCCAATTCAATACTGGCACATTGTCGCTTGAACAGCTCCAAGCCTGCCGAACGAATGAAGCATGTAGCCAGGGTTGCCACATTATTTTTCGTTCCCATCTTTAATTTTTGCTAAAAAATCTTTTTTACCTGTGTTTAACTGCAGAAAATCTAGGCAAAAATCTTTACTTCAAACTTTGTGTTGTAAAAGCAGAAGGAAAACTTGCTACTGAGTTGAATACAAAATAAAACCGATATATACTCATCAAAACACATATGTTTTGATTTGCCGATAAAAAACGGTCTTTTCAATATGGCTTAAGTGTAATTATCGGTGTCCTCACATCACACTACAGCAAAATGGATCTTCTTGCTACAGAAAAACAGATCTGTATACGAGGGATTCACGTTCTCGGGGGAAATCGATCATTGCCCTTCTGACAGGCCTGTATTGACATGATAATGAATCATGAGGTGTTTGTTTTGAATACTAAAAGTTCAAGGATAGGTGAACAAAATCGGAACGGAACTAACAATCAATCATAGTTTTTTTCTCCTTAATTATGTGTGTACATACATTTGTTGAATTTAGATTTTACTTGTGATGTTAATGTTAGCTGATCAACTTATCCTTTCCCTTTCATGTTATACTACACGGAAAAAAATCCGTGCCCAGATCCGTGAATTGCAGTCATGAATTCGAGAAGAAGTAAAAATACACCGTGAAATGAATCACGTAATCATGAACTTAATAACGTTTAAAGGGAAAAATCTTGAAAACGTGAACTAGTTCATCATCCGTTTCACTTTCGGGAATGCTTTTTTTCTGTGTAGGATCGTAGGATGGCATCCATGGTGCCCGTACTCAGGCGGTTCCGAATTTCGGTCTTCTTCAGATTGTATTCCGAGAAAACTCTCTCCACTACTACTTTTTTAATAAGGGAAAAGCCAGCTTCCCATCTGCTCGTTTGAAACAGAACAGTTTTCTCAAACAAGCTTCCAAGTCATCCGATTCTCATTTTTGATGGCCTACTCCTCACGGCTTTCAAAGAAGATCGGACATTGTTTAGTAATCGAGTTGAACACCTTCAAAGTGTGCAGCTTCTTGGAGTCAACTGTAGTCAGAACAGGATCGTTCAGATTAAAAAATCTTTTTAATCAGCTTAATGATCTTTTTAATCAGCTCGGTATAAGCACAGCAGATCGAGTAGAAAGCCTTTTTCCTGGTATCATCGAGAGTTCCGGATCCAAGCAGTTCTCTTGCTGGTACCCCGATGTATATATATTTCCAACTTCTTATGAGGATGTTTCTCGAAATCTGAAATCCGTCAGGTGTTTAAGGTAATCATCCTCGCAAATATTTGCTAGGTGAACCATTCAGCTGATTGCACATGTTCGGGAATTCCGGAGCTTCTGATTGAAAGATACGGTTCGCTTTGTTGACAAGGGATAACATGTAGCTCAAGAAGTAGAGAAGTGTCATTAAGAGTCATTAAGATGATAGCGAAGGCGCTGTGCAGTTTGATTGCTGTCGCAGTTACATTGGAAAATACTTCTTAATTGGAAGAACAGTATTTTTGTAGAAATCCCTGCAGGAAATTCTGCCGAAATTTGTGGAGCAATCTCTTGAGGAACTTCGAAACAAACATTTCACAAGGGAAATAATTGAGATAATTATTGAAGTTATTTCTGGAGAACTATATGAAAGAATCCGTGCAGACATCCTAGACAAAATTTAAAAAATAATTGTTCAAAAACCCCTTATGAAATTTTTAAAGTTAAGAATTACATATGTGAGATTATGGAATTCGTGCAAAAACATTTTCTGAGATTTCTCCAACAAATCAAGATCATAGTTTTTGTGAAGTTCTTTCAGCTGTCCTCCAGAGATTCCTTTAGAATCTCAAAACTTCACAAGTTTAGGGAATCCTTCAACAATTTCATCACGAGAAAGTTTTGAAAAACTGCTGATGAAATGTCAGAAGAAACTCCTGAAAGAATGCCAACAAACTCCTGAAGAATACCTGTAGAAACGCGAGATGGAATATAGGAGAACTTGTCACAGATACTTTGATAAATTCTATAAAATTTTGTTGAACAATTATCTCAAAAAAATTATGAAGAAATCATTTCCGGGCACACACAAAAACTGACTTTCAGACTGTCATCTCGACAAATATATTTCCTTAGGGCCTAACTGACAAACGTAAACAATGGATTCTTCCGTAATTTCTCGTACCCATGTAAGCCTCCAATTCTATCGGATAGGTGAACTCTTCCTCCTTGAAATGATCGTGGTAGATTGTTTAGGCGAGTGTTCAATGACGAGATTCGCGTATAAAGCCATCATTTACGTTTGTCAGTTAGGCCCTAATGAAATTTTTTTGTCGATCTGTTACTGTAGTGTCAATGTCAATTATTTTCTTTTGCTTCTTGAGCCTAGAACAGCACATTGAAAGTAAAATTGGTAAAAAGTTCGATCATTATATGTAGCCATTTTTAAATTCGAGGTTTTTAAGTGGACAAGCATTGCCAAAAGTTTAAAAAATCTTGGTTCATCTAAAAAATCTGTAATCTTTACATACAGATATCTGTATGAATAAAATGAAAAAAATCTGTGTCAATCTAGATAAATCTGTGCATGTGGCAACACTGCATGTAGCAAAGGTGTGCCCCTTTTACATCGTTCACTGCTGCATATGAGATCAGCCTTACTTAAATTTGAAGTCTGAGATAGGAAAATCCTTGGCAGTTAGTAAATTTACTCTGCAAAACGAAATTATAAGACATTACATTATGTGTGCGTTATTTTCCATAGTTTTATGTTAAAAACCAATAATATTCAATATTGGAATCGACGCGTAGAAATATTTCCGATCCATTGGTGCAATTTTTTTGAAAATCTTTAGAGAAACGACTGAGATATTAATACTCAAAATCTGACCATTTTTCGTGACGGTCGCAATTTTAAATTGTACCCCAAAATAGAAAATAAAGACGTATTCCTACATCAAAAACACTAACTATGATAGTGGAGTTACAAAATTTAATCGACAAAGTTAACTTCTCTTTCTTGGCATGTCAAGCTTTTTGTCTTCACAATTATCTTAGAGCAATTTCGCACCGTAGTGTTCTATGAGCGCTTCGACATTTACTTATTGAAGGCTCATTTTTTTTTTTTTTTGTTGGTGCGTAGAACCACTGCGTCCACTGAATTGAACTTTTGTGGTATCAGTACCGGTCATAGAATATTACCCAAGCAACTTGATTATGACTAACTAAGGAACATTTATGTTTTCTCAACTAAATGGCAACATGTGTGCTACTAGGGTATGATTGTATGGCAAGGCCAATCATCCTAAGTAACAATTTTAGTTTTATTCCAGCCTTATAGCACTCCTCCCGGCTTTGTTCATAAAACTACATTCAAAACTGTTTTGTCTACCAACACTTAACCTCTATGCTTCTTTAAAGCCAAAATTTGTACAAATACATATCCCATGAATTTGAAATAAACACCAACAATTGAAATATACTGCGAAATTTGTGTTTTACTTAAGTTTTGGGGTGTCTGGTCTATTGTGAATACAGGCCTCACAAGCATACTATTTTTTTTTTTTTAAAATTCTCGATAATGATGTAGGTACAAAATTCGAAGCAATTGTGCGACGACGACACAGAAGAAAAAATTCAACTGATTCCGATAAAAAAAAAACAACCATTACGTTCGGAGATTTCAAATCGAAGCACCCTACGGAGCAATCAATTAGCTCGTAGCTAAAATTGAACGATAATGAAATTGGCGATCTTCGTTCGTGTTGATGCATTGCAACGAACACATTCGTGGAGCCGGTGGTTATCACCGCCATTCAGCATGTCGTCACAAACGTGCTCATGTGATTATTGCTTCTGTCAACGATGATAGGCAGGGGAGCCTCCGTTATTGGTTTTCGGTGGATTAAACTGACTCGGTTTGAGAATCTTCGGAAGAAGAGTTGCGGTTGGGATGCTTTGCTAATCAGAATTTCGATTGAATTCGTTTGTTTTTTTTTTCGCGTATTCGATGCGATTGATACATTCTTGCCATTCTTGTTGACTGAACTCAGTCAATTGTGTTCAGGATGGCTGCTGACTGCACCAGTCGCGTAGAAAGTTTATCGATTCCAATTGATACCAATCGATGGATGGTTATTTGCTATCCTATCGGCTGATTGGCGACACTCGGTTGGCTCTGCCACTACATGTGACGTACGTGACCGATAAAAGTTTGTAAAACAACGTCAAACCTCGCTGCATCCTCGAAATGTTGTCACACTCGTTATCTCAGTAGATTGTTCTACACTCCACAGTCGAGTCGGTGTCGGTTTTGTTGACGGTGCTCTTCGTTAGTGCAAATACGAGCTTCGCTCTAGTGGAGATTTGATATTCTTATAGTTACATAAGGGTTCACGTTTTACTTTGTTTTGTTCTAAGTTATTTGTCCGAACTGGGAATCCAAAGCTAAAATTCGTTGGATAAATTATCCAAGAATCCAAGAATATTTTACAGTCGTTCTTAATCCAACACTAACTAGAAATGTGTGACACAATGCTCATTCCATGCTTTCCGAAATAAGCAAATAAAATATTTTTTCTCTATAATATTCCCAAAAAAAAAAAAAAAATTTAAAACACAAACACAAACCTCATCTATAAGTACATACCACCTACCACAGCACAAAATAAAATTGACTTGAAATAAAATTACCCAAACTAAACTTACCCTAACCTATTCCACCCTCACCAAAAAAAAAAAAACACCAGTATAGTATTAGAAGAACTATTATTACAATAATACAAGAAATTTAAAAATCACTTCGCTTACGGTTATCACCGGCTTTTCCTTTCCATTTGATGAAGCCTTAAAGATTTTGAATATATTCTAAAGGGTGATACGGTCAAAAATTGGTCAAGGGAAAACGCGTGTAAATCGATGAAATCGTTTATTTAAAAAATCAAATTAAATTTCTTTTTCAAGTTCAATTAGTATAAAATTCAGGAAAAATATTCAGTTAGGCTTCCGCTTTTCCAAATCCGAATTGCCGGGCCTTACGCTTGACCCCTGCCATCAGATTTTGTACAGCCACCTTGTCCACCTTCTTCGCCGCAGAAAGCCAGTTTGCCTTGTACTGCTGCTCGTCCTTAGCAGTTTTTTTGGTCTTCTTTAGGTGCCGCTTGACAATAGCCCAGTATTTCTCTATTGGGCGGAGCTCTGACGTGTTGGGAGGGTTCTTGTCCTTGGGAACCACCTGCACGTTGTTGGCGGCGTACCACTCCATGGCCTTTTTACCGTAATGGCAAGATGCCAAATCCGGCCAAAACAGTACGGAACAACCGTGTTTCTTCAGGAAAGGCAGCAGACGTTTATTCAAACACTCTTTCACGTAAATTTCTTGGTTGACAGTCCCGGAAGCTATGAAAATGCTGCTTTTCAAGCCACAGGTACAGATGGCTTGTCAAACCAGATATTTCTTTGCGAACTTTGACAGTTTCGTGTGCTTGAAAATATCTGATACCTTTCCCCTTCCTTTTGCCGTATAAAACTCCTGTCCCGGAAGCTGCTTGTAGTCGGCTTTGACGTAGGTTTCGTCGTCCATTACCACGCAGTCAAACTTCGTCAGCATCGTCGTGTACAGCCTCCGGGATCGCGCTTTGGCCGTCGTATTTTGTTTATCATCGCGATTTGGAGTCACTACCTTCTTGTAAGTCGATAGTCCGGCTCGTTTTTTGCTCGATGCACGGTTGTAGACGATACACCCAGCTTATTTGCGGCATCTCGGAGAGATAGGTTAGGGTTTCGCTTGAAACTACCGGCAACTCTCTTTGTCGTCTCAGCGGCTTCCGGTTTTCGATTTCCCCCTGATCCAGACTTCCTGGCTGTCGACAAACGTTCCCCAAACACTTTAATTACATTTGTAACGGTTGATTTGGCAACTTTTAGCGATTTTGCCAACTTTGCGTGCGAGTAGCTCGGATTTTCGCGATGCGCGAGCAAAATTTTGATACGCTGCTCTTCTTGCTTGGACGGCATTTTGACAACTGAAGAGTGAATTCCAAAATCAAAATGGGACCAACATTCTACACACACACACCTTCAAAATGAGGGGTGTTCAGGTTTTTTAAATGCAAAATTGAAAGAAATACTTCAAGTTGATATTGACCAAATTTTGACCGTATCGCCCTTTATTTTTTTTCACTAACACATTTCCTTTTCGTCTTTTGCCTCTCCATTGGACTTCCGAATATCGCGCTTCATCAGGGGAATATCGTCACCAATAGGTTACGATCGGTGTTCAGGACAGTTCATGTCTTTCGGTACAAAAACCACACTCTGCTGCCGTTCGTCCCGATTTGGGAAGGTCTGCATTTTGTACTCGCTCAATCCGGATCGTGTCTTAGCCCTTTGGACCAAACTTTGAAATTAAAAAGTTTTTTGGCGTCCCGCGTCGAAAGGTTGTTGCGATGCAACAACCCAGGATTCTGCTTGTGGGTGAACAAAATTCTTTCGTGAACGATTTGCTGATTTAATTCCAGCTTGACCGGAACCTCACTGACAACTGGACTACGGAGTGGGCACTCTAGGCAAAACTGGGAAACTAGGCAAAATTTGGTAAATTTCGGTCAAGTATGAAAAAGCTTGCGCAAGTTTGAAAGTGCCGCAATAATTATCGACTCACCCTTCAACCGAAGTCCTATTTTGATGGTATCGTGTGTTTTTTATCCCACATGAGCATCCTCCTCAAGACATGTTAACTTGTTTTAAAATGCAGGAGAACTTTTCCCGGATCTTCTCGTTGACATGCGTTGAACTTTGTTGTGATTATTGTTTTTTGCAGCAAGGGATGGAGAACTAACGAGCCATGCCCGAGCATGCTATAGATTGACGTTTGACCGGTTCCTTTGAGTTTTGAATAGGAATTTTTTGTTTTGTTTTGGCGTTGTGTAAGTATGATTTAGTGAAAATGTGTGAGATGCTTGCTTGAACACTGCTCACTCTTTCATGAAATTTGAATAAATTTCTACCTTAAGGTAAATTGCTGCTCCATGTATTTTTTCCTATCTTTTATCTCTCTCTAGCAAACTTACCTCACTATTTCAACACGCTATTTTGACCAAAGTCGACGCACTATACAAAATTTCAAAAAAATGTATGGAGAAAAGTCTACGAGGGGGGAGGGGGGTCTGAGATTTTCAAAAATGAGTCTACGTGGTTTATGAACCGGTCCGACGATTCGGAACGGGAATTGTTATTTTTATTATTATTTATCTTTCTTAATGAGATTTTCAGCCAAAGGCTGGTTTATCTCCATAACACTTCTACTAAAGACTGTATTCGATGAAATTTGGACACACAAAATAGGTCACCAAAAAATTTTCCTTGAGCCCGATTCTTTTCAAACTTTCTGAAAATAAAGTACTACTAAATGATCCTCTTCTCCCAACCCAAATGCCCGCACCTTTGCCTTGACCATTTTCATCAAATTTTGTGCAATGATAGGACCGACTTGCTTACTTACTTTTAACCACACTTTCTTTAGTTCAAGTTCATTTTCTACCAGTTTTGGAGTTTTAACGAGCTTTGCCTTCATGATTGCCCAAAATTTTTCAATTGGGCGAAGTTCCGGAGTGTTTGGAGGGTTGACGTCTTTTGGTACAAAAACTACATTATTATCTTTGTACCAGTCTAAGACGGGCCGGGCATAGTGGCAAGATGCCAAATCCGGCCAAAACAGTGTCGGGCCATCGTGAGATCTCAAGAAGGGCAGAAGTCGTTTTTGGAGGCATTCGTCCTTGTAGATTTGTCCGTTGACGGTCCCAGAGGCGATGAAGGGCTGACTCATTTTGCCACATCCGCAGATCGCTTGCCAGACAAGGAATTTTTTGGCGAATTTCGACAGTTTCTTCTTCCGTACACTCTCCGGAACGGCCAACTTAGAGGTGGCGACGTAGTGTTCCTGTCCTGGCATTCGTTTGGTGTCGGCTTTAATGTAGGTCTCATCGTCCATCACAATGCAGAACGGTTTTGTGAGCCACTCCCTGTACAGTTTTCTTGCACGAGTTTTGGCCACCGAGTTCTGTTTATCGCTCCGGTTCGGTGCCTTCTGGACCTTGTTCACATGTAATCCAGAACGTTTCATTGTTTTCTGCACAAAACAAACTGAAACTTTCGCCTTTTTCGCAACATCCCGGATCGAAATGTTGGGATAACGCTTAAATTGGTTCAATACCATCCTGGCCTTCTCCGGATTTGATGTGCCACGTTTTTTGCCACTCCCATTTTTCCGCTTGGTTGTCTTACGGTCCTTGAACGGTTTGATCACATGAGATACGGTTGAATGTGCGATTCCGAGCTGTTTTCTGATCCATCTAGAGAAGCGTTTGGGTTTTCGAAGTGAGTGCCCAAAATTTGTTGGCGCACTATTTCTTCATTCGAAGTCATCACGATTTTCACGAAACTCATTACATAATTGACACAACACAATGAAATACATTCAGTTAAAATTTCAATAATTTTTACCCACACGCTAAAAATTTACGAACAATTGCGTGTGTCCAAATTTCATCGAATACAGTCTTTAGTTACTTCTACCATTAACATTTTGCGTTAATTCTCGTTATCTAGTTGTGATTATTAAGGAATATTGATAGGAACAGTCGATCATTCACCAGCTAAAATTGATGAGTAAAACAACTGGAAAAATTTGAAAAAGGTATCAGAAAAAGCGATTGAGTCGCCACCTAGAAAAATAATGGAAAATCAGCGCAAAGTAACATTGGGACTCACGAGACGTTACTGAGAGATCTCTATGCTAGCACCAATGAATGAATTATTGGATTGTGCGATTATAACAAAGATACTCTATGGCCAGGGAATTCGAGATATTTTCCAACCCAAATCTCCTGGAACGGAGCGGAAATCAAACCCGTTGTCCAAGAATTAGAATTAAAGAGTGTATTCGTAGAAAATAGCAGAGCATGGTATCCATAAACACCTTTAAGGGGCGTTTGACTGTCAAACGAAATGAAGAAAGTGATGGCAGATGTGGCCTGGTTGATTCCAAGATGGCCAAGAAGACCGTTGCAGAATGTAAATGCCGGCCAAACGTGTAGTTAAAATCCGAAGGTGTCGATCTGTTTTGTCCAGAAAACCATGAAACGATCTGGACTACATGGCTCCAAACAGAAGTGAGAAGCAAAATGTCGCTGCTAAAACCCGTGCACTAAAGTTCTACATGCCGTTACTCACTAATCTGCATTGCACCGTGGCGGCCGACTTCCGCCAACTACTCGGACAGCAATATATCTTCGTCGCCAAGTTTGATGTTCCAGAGGAAAAAGAAATTGTCAAAATTTGCCATAAAATTCCTAATCTGCGATTGTGGCGAAATGAGCGCTCCCTTTATCACTTCTGAATCTAAGAAAGGTTGGTCACAAGGGTTGTGTTCTATTTCGGACTGATCATGCCACTATGCTAGGAACTGCCTATGACAAATATTTGGGCATTGTACAAGTAGTGTACTACAAGCTTTGGGGTAATCAATCTATAGCTATAGGTATTTGAAGTACTCAAATGTAATCAACATAAACTCCATTGAAGATAATCGTAATCAACATGTGTTTAGTGATAATAAAAGTATCTACACTCAGTAGCAAAAAAAAAGCCGACCAAATTTTGCTTCCTAAAAACGCCATCTTCAACCTTCTATAACTTTGTCAATTATTTATGAATATTTCGATACCCAATACAGTTGAATGTCTTTTTGGGTGCAAAACGCGTTCGATTGCCCTGGAGCATTAGCGAATCAATCGGATTGCCACACATTATACAATTGGATGCTTTGGAATGGCCTTCAATTAAGAACTGTGGATGTGCTTCATAGAACAATGCTTTGGCAGGAAAAAACGGGGGCTTTATAAAGCCAAGTAGAAGAAAAAGACGATAAATAAGCATGGCTTTATTTTCTCAGTGTATACTCTTTATTTCTAAAAGCTTTTTGAGCTAGGATATTTTGAAAAACTTGTGTCTTAAAACAAATACGCCATTTTCAAAAGTTAATCTTACTGCCGTGCTCCCTTCGCAACTTGAACGTGGCGACGATTCCAGCTAATCAGGCGATCTGTCTACGAAGGGCAGCGAACGGGAGCGCAAGCTTCCGGGATATATCAACTAAATAACTGGTTTTGAAGCTACTCAGAGGAACTACAGTCGATGGAAATTTACAAAGCGACCCAATGAATTAAAACCTTTGAAGACCGAATGGGTATTCTGGTTTAAGGAGAACGAAAATGGACAACCGGTTCATTATAAGGCTCGACTCATGGTGAAGGGGTTTCTGCAGCGTCCTGGAATCGACTACGAGGAAACGTTCGCTCCTGTAGCCCGACTAGCTACTTTCCTTGTGGTACTGACTGTTGCTGTGCATTATGGCTTTCATCTACACCAAATGGACGTGAAGAGGGCTTTTCTTCATGGCGCCCTGAAACAAGAGCTGTACATCGAGGTTCCCGCTGGAGTTTCGGCTGGTTCCAACACCGTTTGCGAGCTGCAGAAGTTATTATATGGACTGAAGCAAACGCCACTTTGCTGGAACGAGAGACTTAATTCAGTATTTTTTTGAAACTGGGATTTAAAGGATCAAGGCGCGACTTCTGCCTGTATTCGTCAGCTGCCAAGCACGATGGAGTATTTCTAGTTATCTATGTAGATGATGTTCTCATGGCTGGCAGAAAGTTGTCTACGATCAAACAGCTGAATCAGCGTCTGCCTGAAGAATTCGAGGTATCTGACTGTGGAAACATGAAGCATTTCTTGCACTTGAAGTTTGACTACCATAAAGATGTCGGCAAGCTGATATTGTCGCAGGATTCCAACGCTTTAAAGATTCTGGCAAAGATTTTGGAATGTTGGAATGTAATCCCGTTAAGACACCCATAGAGAAGGGCCTTCAGCTAAGTTGAGAAGCCGTACGAACAGCAAACCCATACAGAGAACTATTGGGAAGTGTTATGAACCAGATGATTTGTGTGCGCCCGGATTTGTGTTTTGCGGTAAGCTACTTGGGTCGTTCCACGCACCCTCCCCTACTCTCCACGACCCCCCCCAAACTCGGACCAAGCCCCCACCACTTTCTGATATTTCCCTATCATGGGGGAAAAGGGGCCCCCCCACCCCACCCCAAACCAAAAATAAACCCCCACCGCATACGGTTTAAAAAAAAAAAATTAAAAAAAACCCCACCCCCAAAAATGGTTGCCTTATTTTTTTATTGTTTTTTTTTTTTTTAACAAAAATTTAAATTTTAATTTTTCAAGCTCCTTATCAAGTCCTAGAAAATAATAAGCTTTAAGTTATCGTTCTAGTTGAGTTATGGTCTGTATCCACATTAATCCGGACACCTTCCAATCATTGTAACTTTTGAAATATTGCACGTAGGAATGCAAAATTTCACTGTGGTATAGCTGAAAGTCTATGATGAAAAAGACTATGATTGATGTTTACATTTCATGTTTAGTATTCAAGATGGCGACGAAAGAAAAACAAGTGCGCGAGCGAATTTTATACGGGCGTACGGCAAATCCTGACTTGTCAATACGGGACATTGCAAAAACATTGGATTTGCCTAAATCCACTGTTCACGATGTGCTTAAATCATTTCCGGATCGTTTGACGGTGGAGAGGAAACCGAGAAGTGACAAAAACATTGGACGCGCTGATCCTGTCATGGACCGAAAGGTGAAAAGGATATTAACGAAAAACCCAAATCTCTCCATTCGAACGGTGGCTCGTAAAATAGGGATGTCGCCTGGTTTTGTCCAAAAATCAAAACAACGTTTGGGATTTAAGTCGTATAAAGTAAAAACAGTTCCAAATCGCAACGACAAACAGAACTTGGCAGCAAAATCACGGGCTCGATGTTTGTACTGCGAATATTTGACGAAGTTTTCATGCGTTGTTATGGACGATGAAACTTATGTCCTTGAGGATTCCAAGCAGCTTCCAGGGCTGGCTTTTTATTCTGCTGTAGCCAGAAATGCTACAGCTGAGCATTTCAGAACGAAGAAGGCATCGAAATTTCCCAAAAAATACCTTGTGTGGCAAGCAATTTGCACGTGTGGCAAAAGAGTAAATCTTTCGTCACTACAGGCACAATCAACAAGAAGATCTATGAGAAAGAGTGTCTGCAGAAGCGGGTAGCAACCCTTCAGCAAAAGTTACAAAGAAAAACCTTTGTTCTGGCCCGATTTGGCATCATGCCACTATGCTAAAACTGTGATAGAGTGGTACCAAGCAAATCAAGTGAACATTGTACCAAAATCCTCAAACCCGCCAAATTGCCCAGAGCTACGACCAATCGAGAGATATTGGGCTCTGATGAAGCAGAAGCTTTCTGGAAAGAAGCAAGAAATCAAAGACATCAAACACTTCCAGCAAATTTGGACAAAGACGGCTTCTACGATTTCTGAAGAGTCTGTACAAACCCCAATGGACGAAGTTAAGCGCAAAGTTCGAAAATTGTATGCAAATACCGAATAACTATGTTTTGTCTTCACGAATTGTTAAAACACATCCCATGAATCGGAAATAAACAACTACGATGGAAATATAATGCGAAATTTATGTTTTATTCATGTTTTGAGGTGTCCGGATTATTGCGGATACAGACCTTATTTGTTTGGGGTCACAACGCAAACAGGTAAGTCCCACAAAAAGGAATAAATAGGCTTGTTTTTATTTCCTTTTTTTTTTTTTCTATTTTTCCCACCCCCGCACCCGCCGTGGTTTTTTAAAAATATTTATAACACACAATTGTTTTTTCAAGTATTTTCGCTTTCTTTAATTTTCCCTGAAAGCTCCAAAGCAGTAAAAGGAAGAACCAACAAACACCACCCCAAAATTTTCCCTTAAACTGTATTCGATGAAATTTGGACACACGCAATTGTTCGTAGCTTTTTAGCGTGTGGGTAAAAATTATTGAAATTTTAACTGAATGTATTTCATTGTTTTGTGTCAATTGTGTAATGAGTTTCGTGAAAATCGGTCGAGTGATTTCAGTTATGGCTTCGAATGAAGAAATAGTGCGCCAACAAATTTTGGGCACTCACTTCGAAAACCCAAACGCTTCTCATCGATGGATCGGAAAACAGCTCGGAGTCGCACATTCAACCGTATCTCATGTGATCAAAACGTTCAAGGACCGTAAGACAACCAAGCGGAAAAATGGGAGTGGCAAAAAACGTGGCACATCAAATCCGGAGAAGGCCAGGATGGTATTGAACCAATTTAAGCGTTATCCCAACATTTCGATCAGCGATGTTGCGAAAAAGGCGAAAGTTTCAGTTTGTTTTGTGCAGAAAACAATGAAACGTTCTGGATTACATGTGTACAAGGTCCAGAAGGCACCAAACCGGAGCGATAAACAGAACTCGGTGGCCAAAACTCGTGCAAGAAAACTGTACAGGAAGTGGCTCACAAAACCGTTCTGCAATGTGATGGACGATGAGACCTACATTAAAGCCGACACCAAACAAATGCCAGGACAGGAACACTACGTCGCCACCTCTAAGTTGGCCGTTCCGAGAGTGTACGGAAGAAGAAACTGTCGAAATTCGCCAAAAAATTCCTTGTCTGGCAAGCGATCTGCGGATGTGGCAACCCCACCCCCCACACCCCCCCCCCCCCCCCCCAAAATATTCCAAAAACCACCCCCAAAGGGCTTCAAATGGTGAGTTGACAACTTCGAAGGAGGGTGCGACCGACCTCTCGTCCTCACAAGTTCCTACCTCACGCCTCCACGAGTCATATGATCACAAAAGACTGCCAGCTGAAACATGGAGACGCTGGTTGGCGTAGCCTGGGCAATGTTGTCAATCTGACAATAGCGAAGTGAGGGGGTGCGACCGAAGATCTTATACCCTTAAATCAAATTCTATATTTTCTATTCTCATTTTACTAATAATTTCAGCACGCTTTGGAATCATCTTTGCATTCCAAAACTATGTAAGAGCCGGGAGCAACATGCCAGGCATCAAAGGCGGAATTTGTATCTCAGCATACCATTTTATTTAAATTGCACTTCTGAACTTCAACTATTATATTCATAAAAGGCTGGCTTGTGCTTATACGTAATGTAGGATTATATTTTAATGTTGTGTTTGTGGTATTATGGTAAGATAAGCCATTTCTTTCAGAAATTATCCCACCGGACTCTTCGTTCAAGCTATCTTTGAAATGTTGCTAGAACAGTATAAAGAAAAATATTACAAATATTACTATGTTTTATAAAATAATATCTTTTATTGAAATTTTATCTTTTATATTTCGAATGATCTATTCTGTTTTCAGCTTTCCCAGGACTAGTAGGATATTGATACATATCTAATTTTTATTTATTTTTCAGTAACAATCCATCAAGTTTGAAATTTGAATAAATTAGCATTTTTGCCTATAATGGTATCTTAATTTGTTGTGTACAAAATATATTATATATTAAATAACATATAACGGGGAAAGGGAGGTACCATCAGGGCACCCAAGTAAAACGATTTGGATAGGGAGCATGGGACTGCCTCCTCCCTATTGTTAACATTTCGTGGAACGAGGGCGGGCTCTTCGACCCCATCTATTGGGTTTATTCTGTCAATCGAGGGCTCGATTCTAGTGCTGTCTGTGTAAACTTGCTTTTGGAAGGAGATTCTCTTCCCTATATTCGCGGGTTTCGCGTAAGTGTCTCTGCTTACGGGCCCGCCCAAACGTTTTTGGCCCTTCATACAGGAGCTTGATGATCACAAACAATAATAGAATCCTGATCAAATCGTTTTTCAGATTATTCCACTGCTATGGAAAGTTTCCTTGCTGCAATAGATGGTAGTATTACATCATCATCATCATCAAAAAACGGCAACCCTCCACACACCCCCAACCTCCCCCACTCCAAAAAAAAATGGTAGCAAAAAAGCAAAAAAAAAGCTCATAAAACCCCAAAAACAAAAAAAAAATAAACTTAACAAAAAAAAATGTGGTTAAAAAAAAAAAAGCAACTCGGTCCTACCACAGCCCAAAATTAGAGGAAAGGGGTCAGGGCAGGGGGCCGGGGATTTGGGAGGAGAGAAAAGATAAACAAAACAATAAAAATCAAAACTATTAAATAATAATTTTTTTTAAAAAAAAAAAAAGAAAAAAAAGCAGCGAGAAAAAAATTTTTTGGGTTATTTTTTTTGTCAAATTAAATCACATACAATATTTTTATAATAATATTTCGCCTCCACCTCCACATCGTCGTTGCTGTTTTCTCTTTCTCTTGCTTTCTTTTTTTTTACTTTGTACTATGAAACTGTTCGTAGACTTTTTCCAGATCATTCAAAAAGTCGTTTGTACACCATGTATAAACCACTTCCCTATTTTTATTTGCTCACTTCCGCAGAGTCTTCAAACGGAATTGGTTAAGACCATCCTGTGATCTAAATCTAAAATTCAACTCAAATTTAACTACTCTTATCCAGTCATCACTTTGCGGCCAGATGACTGAAAGAAAAACAGTCCATGTTCACTTTTGGAATTCACGAGACGCCAGTGTTTTGTAGATTTGCAAGTTGGATGAAACTATACGTTTTGCTAATTTTAGAAAACTGGCCTAGCTAGGTTAGACACTCGGCAAAAACTGTTATTTTTCTTTTCAATTCCATGACCAACCTGTTTTTGGAAATCCTTCATGAAATCCAGAACATTCCTCATGTCATTTTGGTTCCGTTCAAATTCCCAGGACTTCCTTCTGACCCTTCAGTAGTTAGAATAACTCAAACCAACTGTTTGTCAGTGGAATGACATCATCAAACAAGGGATCCTTGTCTCTATTAAAGGAGCACGATTTCCCTCCATGAGTTCCAATGCAAAGCGGGCAGGTTAATTCAGAATGACTCAGACATCAGATAACCAACGGCAACACATAACCCCGGCCAAGCCCTGCAGCAAATTCGACGATATGTGGGCGCACGCGGTGACTCACTGCGATCACATGATCGGGAGGAAGACTTCCATCCCGTTGTCTCTATACAAATGATCTATTTTTGCTTTATATGCTAATTTCCGCCTCACTAATATATTCACCAAGTCTCGTTTTTCCTTCGATACACGTTTCTTGCCAAACAGTTTGTTTACGAAACGTCAGACGAAAACAATCTCCAACGTCAATTCGAGGATGACGACCGGGCGACCGACGTCTAGGGATGGAAACCTGTCAATACCGTGTTCGATTCCCGTTGCTGCTGCCGTCCGAGTCGCCTAGTCGGTAATGAATATTTACGTGCACTGTCGGCTCTGGTGTCAACGACTTTGCGCTTGATTAACATGTGCACCGCCCGATTACCCGGCCGCCAATATGCACGAGCACAACAATAATTACCGTGTAATCAACGCCATTCTCCCAGTACAACACAAACAGGTGGTAAATCTCAAAACGTTCGCTACAGTACAGCGGGAATAATTTCAATCCTGTATGCATACAATTATTGCCACCCAGACGGTTGCGGCAATCTCCCTGCTAAAGGCTGCCGAACGTGTCTCGAAATTGTGTCCTTTAATAGCTTATTGGAGAACAATAAGAATTTTATGACAATGACATGATCCACTATCGACGGCGGAGCCAATCGATTGGTGATGGCCTCTTAGCGACAATACAGGCTTTTGTTTTGCCTGTCTAAGTAGGCCGGTGTTACTCGGACTGAGGTATACGACTAGTCCAAGGCTTTGAACCGCGGGGAGGAATAGTTCCTGACATCGTTTGTTTGTTTTTACAAACCAATCGAAACTAATTGATGATGATGAGCCCCTCATTGAAGGGGGGGATTTTTTGTGTGTGTTATCAAACATGGTTGGCGATTAGTTATTGGCCTATCATCGTTGTTTCTCTTGGAAGAAGGGGTGTGAAGATGAATATTGAGTGCGATACTCGGTCGGCGCCGCAGCTGGTTAGATAGAGAAAAAAAACTAAGTATAGGAAAACAGTTCAAGTTCGAATGGAACCGCCGACGGCAAGGATGACTTCCAGGTGGATGACTTCTGTCGGAGTTGGTGGGGGGTTTGGATTAGGTGAGGGAAGATGTTGATTTCAAGAAGTCCCGTGACTGTTCAGAAACTTCTCAACACTTGTTTGTGAAGTGAATGGTCTCTGGATATTCGATTGGTTTGCAATGCTAGTAAAACTCATGAAGTTTGCATGAGCGGGAGTCAGAGACGGGAGAAAGTTCCTGGAATTTAACTCAAGCTTGAATTTCTCAGACCAACATTGTCCTGAAATGTGCTGGAAGTTCTCTCAACGTACTCTTTAAATCGGTTTGAATAATATGTTGTTTGTCTCCTGAATTGAAGTTGAAAGTTATTTTTCCTAATATGAATGTTCCTTTTGTAAGACCTTTAAATGGTATTAAAATAATCTCGAAAGAACCCAGGCATGCGTAGGTGTAATATTGACTAGCTTGAGATCTTATCTAACTAGCAGATTAAAGTATATGCTTCTTGAAGACCCAGTCGTACACTCTAGACAGACAATTTGGACGCATTCAAGTGATCATAACTCAAGAATTAAACAACATACACTGGTGATCAAAACGTCAAACAAAAGGCTTTCAAACGATACCCTAGCAAAGGAAAATAACAAGCTGATATCATATAAGTAACAAGTTCTGTTATACCAGATATCGTTTTGATTTCCGCTGTTATCGAATATCAAATTTAGTTATCACCATTGGCAAATTTTGTTACCATATGTTAAATATCATATTCATGCATTTTTTACGAACGTTATTAGCTGAATGAAAAACTATGAATATTCCCAGCATATTTGAACAAGAAATTATGCTTTTAATAGAAAAAAACTAAATTTCAGATACTAGCGTGAGAATTTGATTTCAAATTGATAACATAATTTGAAACCATTATAATTAATTTGCTCACAAAACAAGATTGTTATCAAGATAAGATGGTCGCAGTGATAATAAAAAAAGCTATTATTATGATATTCAACGAGTATTTTTTTGTTATTCATTCTGTTATTTTGGCTGTTTGTTCAGCCTCAATGATAACATATTCAGTGATCAAAAAATGATAACCTGGTATTAGAACTTGTTATCAATTTGGTATAATCCTTTGCTCGGGTATACAACAAGTTATTACATTTTACCGTTTTGAACAAACTGTCGCACTTTACTTGTGATCGATGCCATCATGATCTGCACAGTCGCTGGTGACACTGTACCGGCGAACTTATTCCACTTTAAACGCATTTGTTGTGCATTTGTCACTTCTTTACCGCATCCTCGAAGTTTTCGCTTGACAATTGCCCAATATTTTTCGATCGGTCTGAACTCAGGGCAATTCGGAGGATTAATCTCTTTGGCGACGAAATTAATATTGTTTGCAGCATACCAATCTAGTGCCTCCTTAGAGTAGTGGCGGCTGGCTAGATCCGGCCAAAACATAACGTCATTGTGTGAGATGTGATGAAAACCTTGGTTTTAAGGCCACAACTGCAAATTCCTTGCGATTCGGATGTTTACTGGCACAAAACGACTTATATCCTTCTCTTGAAAGGATGTTACGCACGGTGGAAAAGTAGGAATCGTATTTCTTTGCCAAATCACGTATGGAGACACCTGGGCTGCCTCTCACGTACCTCAACACCTTTCTCCTCAGCTCTTTGTCCCTAGTGCCAGTTTTATGATAGATGCGCTGTGCTCTATCCACACTCAGAGTATCCTTGTAACGTTTCATTACAAGACACACCGTTGACTTTGGGAATTTTAACACTTTTGCTATTTTTGAGGCAGACCACCAAAGATTCTCTAGATGTTTGTGCACAATTAATTTTCTTTTCTCAAGTTCCATGATCCGTAATTTCGAGATGCGTCAATCGAGAAAAACATTTCACCATTCTTCGTCAATAAAACATCAACAAATGCATGTCAAACGGTTTTTGTTCCAACCACCAGGGACGCTTAGCTTAAAACATTTGAAAACGGCAGAAGGATAGCTCCACCATAGGCTCTTGAGCGGTATTTCGTGTGGTGCAACGCCACAGAAACAAAACAAACGGCAGTATACGCGAAGATATTTCACATTTACCACAGAATGTGGTTTCCTCGGGATACGGATCTTTACGGCGCTTAGTCACGTTCACAAGACTTCCACTCAACTTAAAAAAAAAAGATAGCAAAAACTCTTTAAAGTATGATCTTCTGCTTTTTTTCTAGAAATTTCAAGCTTATTACCTAAGAAGAAGATACGTGTTAGCCTTAGCGTGAATCTTTGAGAGCACAAATCTCATCTCTCACATAATACATAATGATGAAAACGCTACTTTGTTCGTTGTAACGTACCGATCATGGAGTAGTTATTTCATTACTGTAAGTTACGTGGGAGATGAGATTTGTGCTTTCAAAGTTTTACGCTAAAGCTCACCTTTATCTTCACCTTAACACAATTAGTTTATTTCATGCTCTCAACTTAGTGTTAGACGCATTTTAAAAGTTTTTTAGAGTTTTCGATGCCAGTACCATCTTTTGCATTACAGAGAGGACTCCTATAAAGACTGTATCGAAAATAAGTTATCCATATTTTTTTTCAAATCATTAACAAAATGCTGTTTTATTACAACAAATGGATGATTCTTTATTGCACGGGATTGAACTTGAACATTATGAAGACCGGATGAAAATAATATTATTCTTTCACGAATTTGCGAATTTTTGATCGAACACTTTTCATCAAGTACCGGACAAGTGTTTCATCACATTTTATGGACGCCTTAGCCTTTTATTCATTTCCTGCATATTCTCAGCTGCTTAACAGTCTTTTTGAAGACCCTCTTCACAATCGCCCAATAGCGTTCGATGGGCCGAAGCTGAGGGTAATTTGGCAGATTGATGTCTTTATCAACGAATCTTTTCCGTGAGCCACTAGAGAGTTGTTTTGGCGTAAGGCTTGTACACGAAAAAAATGCGCCAGACAAAAGTGTTCGTCAAAAATTTCAGGGAATAAACTAATACATATGGATTATGTTTCGGCAGAATTACTTTATTCAATTTCCTTTCCATCGCTGAAAGACCGCACCTTTCCCTTAAGACCCCTCATTACATTTTGTGCAATGGTGGAGCCGACCTTTTTGGTCACTTTCATCCATTCTTTCTTCAACTCCAGCTCGTTCTTAAACACCTTGGACGACTTTCGAACTTTGACCTTCATTATGGCCCAAAATCTTTCCACCGGACGAATCTCTGGTGAATTGGATGGGTTGGCGGTTTTTGGTACAAAAATAACGTTATTGTCTCTGTACCAATCCAACGTCGATCACGCGGGACCACAGGAAGGGCAACAGACGTTCTGAAGGCACTCGGTGCTGTAAATTTCGCTGTTGATGGTACCCGTTGTGATGTACGGTTTACTCAGTTAACCGCATTGGCATATGGCCTGCCAGAGCAAGTAATTTTTGGCGAATTTGTCCACTTTCTTCTTCCTTATGTCTTCCGGAACATCAAACCGTGATTTGGCAACATTAGAACCCCAGCTCCGGTATCTGCTTTGCGTCTGCCTTTATGTAGGTTTCGTCATCCATAACTACACACATCGGTTTCGTTAACCACTCTCGATACAGCTTCCTTGCGCGGGATTTAGCCGCTGTGTTTTGTTGATCACGTCGGTTCGGTGCCTTGCGGACCTTAAATGCACGAAGCCCAGCTCGTTTCATGGTTTGCTGAACGAACCAGGCGGAACACTTTGCCTTCAGAGCCGCGTCGCGAATCGAAAGGTTCGGATTACACTTGAAATAATCCAACACCTCCCGGCCTTCACAGGGTCAGCTGTCTTCGATTTTCTTCCACTTCCAGCCCGCCGCTCCGTCGTCTGGGACTCCTTAAACGATTTTACCACCCGAGATACAGTTGTATGGGTGATTCCCAGTTGTCTTCCGATCCATCTCATGGTCGCAGTCGGATTTTCCATGATGGCGCGCAAAATTCTCCGGCGATTTTCTTCTTGTTTCGATGACATCTCAATAGCCACTGAACCGATTGTTATGAAATTTTGCACATGTAAACAATTTACTCCAATTATTCGAGATTTTCATCAATTTTTACCCACGGACAAAAAAAGTTACACACGGATAAAAATGGTGCATTTTTTTCGAGTACAGGCCTTATAACGTATCGACGTATTGATTTGCTGAACTAGAGCTACCACTTTCTGATCCGGTTTAGGGTTGGAAGATCCGGGCTTTCTTCCTGGCAGTTTACCCAAAGAACAGTGTTCCCCAAACTTGGTTATGATGGAATTTACACTCGCGTGATGAATTCCAAAGCGCTTCGCCAATTGTCGCATAGTTACACCCTTCACGTAGCCATGTGTCCAAAACCCTAATTTTCACGTCTTGTTCAGCGCGCGACATTTTGAAAACGGAGAATTTAAGACGTGCAAACAAGTAAACAAACGAAAGATATCAGTCAAACGCACAGCATGCTATGATGAACACATTAAAACCGTCACAAATACACGCGTACAACGCAAATGTACGTGGATAGCTTATTTTCGATACATTCCTTAGTATGGTGATAGGCGGTACCATTCAACCTCTTTGATTTCATCAAAAATTCTTCCATTTGATTGGTCAACCACAAAACTCGAGGAAGTGGCTAGAAGTTATGATTTTTTTCATAATATTATGATGGTCAAGCATGCGGAGCAATGATTTTTATTAACTACATCTCCTAAACGGCGACAACGATAATATTAATTTCTGATGCATTTGTATTTTTACTCAAAACAACAATACAGCAAACCTTTTATTTGAAAGGTCATCCAGAAAACATCAACACAGTGTTTCAAAAGTTGTAAATTATTTGATTTTGAAAAAATAACGATTTTAGTCTTACGTGGAAGGGACCAGTCTTATGACGGAATAAAATAATAACGGACCTATTAGTTTTCGATAAGAAACGGCCCTACCAAATATTCTGACAGACCTCTTAACTTTTTACTATGGAATAATAAACAGTTTGTTTTTTTTACCTGTTTGTATTTACAACCGATTTTTCACTTCACACGGAAACAAATCCGTGTCTGTTTTCATGAATGAAAAATCATGAAACGAACTCTCATTTTATGAATTCATGACTCTTATTCATTGTTTCATTACTGAAATGACGTCTAATCTAAAGCTGTATAATCAGCTTCATTAAACAGAGGATTTACTCAAGAATAACAATAGCGTAGTAAATACATCCACCAAGTACTATCTCAGCTCTTTACATCAACACTAGGTTCGAATCCTAACGTTGGGTTTATATTTTTGTTTACATTCAGAGTCGATAAAGTAGATTTGCCAGATTCATGAATAAAGTTTTAAGTATTAGGAATTCAGCTAATGTTTTTGACCCGATTTGTTGATGATTTCATTGCGGAGGGAGAATTGTTCATGGTGTATAAAAACAGAACATATTCGTGAAATCATGAACTGTTTTTCTCATTTAGAAGAACACATTATTTCCCGCGCAATCCTGTGTGTTCATAGGCAGAAACATCCTTTTTACCCAGTTTACAATGTTCCAATCTTATCAGGCAATTAAAATTATAATTTTATTATCAATGTAATACAACCACCTGCAAATCAAGTGACCGATTTTACGACTGCAGCCCATCCTCGCGTGCGTTCAAATCACTTTCCCATCATCACGGTCATGGATAGCCACAGAGAATATCTAAATCATTGCCCTCCCGTGCTTTCCAGCAGAATGTCAGATTGCAGCAGCTCGTGTAAATTTTAATTAAAATTCCAAACTACGTGTCCAATTGCCAATTATTGCTACTGTCAGTGTGAATGTCATTTTTACGTCCGTCGGACATACACAGATTACCATGTTTACCAGCAGTCATCGCGATCATCATCAGCAGCAGTAGCAGCAAAAACAGCAGTAGAAGTGGCGGCAACAAATCTATTAGTGTTTATCTTCAAAAAAATATTCCACTACTCCCATCACGCGGGAAACGTTCTACCGCACGGAAAAACACGTGCCGACTAACAATCTACCTGAGCGATCATCCTCTGCATCGTCGTCGTCGTCGTCGTCGTCATGACGGTGAAATTGTACGAGGCATTGGTAGGAACAGCAGAACAGTTCCGATCGGCCGATTATGGCAGCAATGCGACGGTGGCGGAGGCCTTTCAAGGTAAATTTGACGATTTATTAACTGGTTGTTTTTGTTTAGGAATCGCTAGAAACACTGATAATTTATTGTATACGAATGTCTCATTCATTGTAAGCAACTTTCGTACTGCTTATCATCAGCAAATTCTGAGCATTACACCTTATTCGTTCAATGCACGAAATGAATTTCGTGCGACTAAGTCAATCGCTGCTTCTATTTTATCGTTAAATCACTTGTTTACCTCTTAATAAAAATGAAAGCGCCTCACATTTCGAATCAAAAACTTTAACATCATCTTTATTTATCTCTCCACCTCTCATGGATCACCATCGCCTAGAGAGATGAACCACGGATTCCGAAGCAGCACTTCCCAACTGAACAGGATCAATTCCCAAATCAGAAACATTAAAAAAAGAACACGATGAAACCTTTCCCTTCCTCCCCACTTTTTTTTGGTTCAATTTGAGTCAATAAAGCAAATTGTCATTTCTGCAAGGGTAAGCAAGGGCGAGATGTATTTTTTTTCTTTTCTCACGTTTTCCAACAAAACTGTCGTAGTTCTTTGTACTGTTTTCGTACAATGCACGAATATACAAATGCTTCGTTCTTTTGACAGCGCATGTGATATTGCATACGAGGCCAGGTTCATAAATGAATAAATTTTATTCATAAATTTCGTTGCAGAAATCACCGAACACATTGGTGAGTTAAACGAGCGATTTCGTAGTATAATCTAAACTTTGTTTTCAGTGTAAGAGTCACTTATTTCTCGATGATGACAGCTAGTAGCGCTGCTTAGTTAATGTTGGTTTGAAAATAGTAATTTATGTAACACAAGTTACAAAACGAGGATTATTTTAGCATGAGTCTTACAAGGCTTGTCGAGTAGGATGATTACGATGAGTACTGCAAAAAGCGAGTTTGCAACGTGTTTTATGCATCGTTTTTCACAAAGACGTAAAAATTGAGATTGTCACTCGTTTTTATATAAAACTAGCTGAACCCGGTGCATACGCTTGCAACTAAATGAATGAAACTTTAAAAGAACTGGCGCGTTTATGGTTGTTTTTCGAAATGACTTTTTTCAGTTTGAACAGTTTCTCTTGCATAACATAAGATTAACTTCTTGTGCATAATGTAGTACTGTGAGTAGCTCAAGCCTTCCCCTTTCTTGACTAAGAAGGGGTTCAAAGTTCTATCAGAACATGTTTCTTACCCGAAAAATACACATTTTGCGTTTAAGTTGCTTGGAAAATTCTCATATTTGGTTGAAATTTGTGTTTCATTTGTATGAGAGCTCCACTAGAGTTGTTAGCCGTCGTATTAATTCCTGAAAACTTCGTGTTTCAGCAGGATAATGTCAGCAAGAGATCTTTGCAATGGATTGCGGATCGAGGCTACGAGATTTTGAACTAGTCCTTAGTCGTAAGCCCCTGTTGCGGAAACATGTACTAACCTAACCATCGACTACTTGTGGGACATCTTGAACGGCTTGTTTACAAAAGGTGGAGGACAGTTCGGAACATTTCACGAATTAAATAGAAGCTGCCGTTAGAGAAGCTTGAAACTCAATTCCGTCTAAACACAACCTCGTGGACTCAAAACAGAAAACTTTTCAGAAACACGGGAAACAAATCAAATGTTAACCATTGTTTCGTGTTGATTTATTGGCAAAATTATTTTTTTATATAATAAAGTCACAGTGCGTTTTAACGCATTTCCCATCATCAAACATTATTTTCGTTCTAAATTCTGCAAAGAAAGAATCTCTAAAACTCTAAAATCGGTATTTGCAAGAACGGTTAGAAGAATGTATAATATGGTACAACTTTAATCAATTTGTGAATCGTTCTTAATCCATGCCTGAGGTTTTCAATCGCGTTGAAAACCTCAGGCATGGAGGGCGATCATCTAGTGATGTAAAAGGTAAATAGAAAGTTTGTTCCAGAAGAAAACAATGATTGCGGCAAAAATGTGCATGTTTCGGGAGCAAATTCGGAACACTCAGAAGACACGCCAAAAAATCCATCTGGAAAGTCTTGAAAAAAGTGCTGGTTCCGCTACTTCTTCGTCCTCGAAACACTCTCGTATGTGTATATTGATTGCATATTTATACCAGCATAAAAAAATAATAGATTTTCTGTGGCAACGTAAAACTCCTGCCCCGGCAATTGCTTTGTGTCCGCCTTGATGTAAGTCTCTTCGTCCATCACGACGCACCTCGGTTTCGTCAGCCACTCTCGGTACAGCATCCTGAGGCAGGTTTTGACTACCGTGATTTGTTTCTCGTCCCGGTTTGGTTCTTTGCTGACCTTGTAGACATGGAAGCAGGAAAGCTGCTCGTTTTTTCGACAAACCATATGGAAACCTCCACCTTCTTCTACCCATCGCGAATCGCAAGGTTCGGTCGACGCTTAAACAGATTCAATACCTTCCGTGCCTTCACCGGATCAGCTGTCTTCGGTTTTTGCCGCTGTGTGGACCACTGCTGGGTTGTCTGGGACTTCTTGAATGACTTCACTATCCGGGACACCGTCGAATGATGCAATTGATCCATCTGTCGGGTTTCCCACGACGGCACACATAACTGTTTGGCAGATGTGCTCTTGTTCCGATGCCATCTCGATAACCACTTGACAGATTGTGATGAAACTTTGCCACCGTAAACATTCTTCTCTAAAATTACCCTCGTAAACTTTACGCTAATTTCAGTTAAAGTTTGATCAATTTTTACATAAACGCTAAGAAGTTACAAGCTAATCATTGTGCCTTATACTTATGTCGAGTGCAGTTCTTATTCCTTCATTTTTCTTCTTCTTCTTCGTTTCTTTGCTCTTTGCACTGTTGTGTGGGATTTTTCCAATTTATTTCCGATATCTCTGATGGAAACGTTGGGATTGCGTTTGAAAATGCTGGCCAGTATTCTTCCGGTCGCTGCGGTTCCTGGCAGTCGTCAGACGTTCTCCGAACACTTTTATAACATTCGTCACGGTTGATTTGGCAATATTAAGAGATTTTGCAAATTTGGCGTGGGAATAATTTGGATTTTGTTCATGCGCGTGCATAATTTTGATAGGCTGCTTTTCTAGAAAATGGTAAAAACAAAATAGAGTCAACATTTTGTACGCATACACCCGACGAACCAGCCACCGGCTGAAAGTCTCTCAAATAAAGACAAACAAACGCATACACCTACAAAATGAGGCGTGTTCAAGTTTTTTTTAATGCACGATTGGGGGGCGACCCCGGCGTAGTGGTTACCATCCATACCTCTCACGCCAGAGTCACGAGTTCGAATCTCACCCCCCGGACAAGTAACGAAAATACCCAAAAGGTATATGAGTGACTACGACGGGAGATGAACCAGCCCAAGGCTGAAAATCTCGATAATAAAAGGAATTAAAAAAAATGCACGAGCATGAGCATGAGCATGAGCATGATTGACCGCCCACGGATGCAATTCCGTTATTGCCAGATCAGCTGTATTTGCACAAAGAACCAACAGATGATGTTTGGGAATAACATACATTTTCAATGTGTAAAAACTGGTGACCCATCATAAAGCAATACCGGCGCCGGCCGTGCCCGAATGCTGGTCAAGTAGGGAATGGGAAGGAACGTGTTGACATGATACTCGCTTTGGAGGAAGCCGAGAAATCCTCTGCACTTCCACGATAAATCACTGGGATGTTGGATAGTTCGGGAAAGGTTAGCAGCAGGGTTCGTTTTGGTTAACGATACGCTGAAAGTACATACCCACACCATCCGCCAAAAGCAATAGACCGCTCAAATGTGACTGAAAATAGACAAACATAACGAAAAACAAAACAAAACAAAATAGACAAAATAAAATAAAATAAAACAGGATATTAGATATTGTCTTCAAAATATGGTAGAAATAAATAATTTGTTGCTTTGCAAACCAGCTCTCCTCGATGTCCTAGATGGCCAAGTCCTGCTTTACCCGCAGCTGCTGCCGTCGGCATTCGTCCACATCAACCCGGCCGTCGCCGACGTGTCGGAAACCTTCCGGTAGTAAAATGATATCTGTGTCTAATACTCTCTTCTTGCACCGATTAATTTACAAACTAGGCCTGCACACCGAATCAAAATTCACTTTGGCACGGTTGTGGTATTTTTCTTTAAAATCTAGTTCTAGATATTTGCACTTGGTTGCAGGATACAGAATCAATAAGAATAATTTACTCGCTTATGACCTCTAACTTTACACGGTTGCTAAACAATACACACTTTCTTCCCCCACAATACCCGCGAACGACGACACTTTGGACCTGAGCTCGCTTGAGGAAAAATCACCAACACACAACAGCGCAATAGATCATTGCACAGAATGTATTAACCTCACTTTTTTGATAGTTCAGGGAGCTTGTTTACAAGGTGTTAGAATTTGAACCGCTCAAACGAAATTTTTCATTGGATTTTTCCGTATTCTGTATGATTAGATTCAGGAAATGATGCACTGGTGACTGTTTTCCGGCAATTTTACTTAATCGTAATAAATTTAGAGCACAAAATTGCAAACCGATCCTACAGAAAATATTCTAAGTCCACGTAAACAAGCTCCCTGAACTGTCAAAACTGCATTGATGACGCCATCGTGCAATGATCTATTGACTGTATGAAGTTTTTTGAAAGAATCGCGAGCACGGCGCGATCCCGCTACACGCAATACTCTTCTAACTTCAGCTCACCGGAACCAATTGCACACGCACACTAGTAATCCGTGACGCGCCACGAGATGCTACTGCCGCAGTCGTCGTGCTAGATGATAACGTTGTTGTTGTTGTTGCCGCCGATGCGATGCAAACTACTGCCAACACACACAACCACATATCTCTCTATCTTTACGTTCTGATGAATCGCATCCAGGGTGGGCGAAAAAAAATTCAATCCATCAAACTCACACCAACACCACTGCGCTTCTCCCACAAAGTGCAAACGCGAGCGACAGACAAAAAGAGAGAGCTATCAGTTCAGCGGGAAAGGGAGAACATTTTCAGCAAGAAAAATCCTCTTCACTGCCAATGGAGGCTGAGAACCAAGCAAAAAAATATATATTTTCACCACTTTTCCAAACTGTTTAGCGACGGAAAATATCACTTCCACAATGTACGCGATTTCTGCTAGCCTGGAGAACACTTTTCAGGCGCTTTCGAGTGCGATTTCAAAAAAAGAAGAAATCCACCCTGTTGTCTCGATACAGGTCTAATGTGAGCTATAATGTACGGAAGAATACGTCTTTTTCACGCCGACTTGTACATTTTGTAATCCACAATCTTCTTTGTCACGGGAACCTGGGTTTTTGTCCGCAGCGGCAAATACATAGCCAGCCTTCGATATACTTTCATACGAACTTATCGGCAAAAACGAATTTGAACTTTCTGGGCAAACCCGTTGAGCAGTGGATTTATAGAACTTTGGTCGGGAAGCTGCCCACACGGAAAAAAATCCGTGCCCAGATCCGTGAACTTCAGTCATGAATTCAAGAACAAGCAAAAATACACCGTGAACAGAATCACGTAATGATGAACTAAATAACGTTTACTTAAAGGGAAAGATTCTAGAAACGTGAACTCGTTCACGGTCCGTTTTCACGGAACGCTTTTTCTGTGCTTAATCCATCTTCACGTATGTTTCGTCATCCATGAGGACGCATCCTTTCTACTTCGTAAGAACCTCATTGCACAACTTCCGGTACGTCTTTTGGCCAATAGATTCACAAATGATGAGTGCATCTTTTTCGGGTCTCACTCACTTGACTATTTACCTGCACGCTAAGACTCAATTACCCATAAAAAGTTAATTGTTTCACCCATATATGGGTAACTGATGCAATACTCATAATATGGGTAAATTGTACTCACAAAAGTGGGTCAACTTCACTTACAATTTGAGTTAAGTGATATTACCAAAATATGAGTAAATGCATATTACCCATATTTGGATGAAAAAATAAACATTGGCAGTTCGTAAGCTTCATTGGATCGGTTATCATTCCATCTTGTGATTCAACAGATTGAGGTCCATCACGAAAGTTGGAATTGCGTAGAAGAAGATGGAAGAACTGAAAAAAACATTTGGATCCGGATTCGTTCAGAAAATTGAGCGGTGAGAAGGTTGTGGCAGAGTTGTGACCTTGGAATTGTACAGAGAATACACTACGATGAGAGGGAGTGGGAGGAATCACAACATCTGAAAAAGTAATGCCGTTCTTGTTTTTTAACCTGATGGGTTCAACCATTCGATCAATAATTGTTTTGATCAACTGTTAGTCATTTCTTTTTAATCACATCTCAGCAATATTTGTATTACTTGTTATGGAACAAATAATCAGCAGTTAGTCTAATTGCTATAGTAGTAGTATAATTGAAGCACAGAGAAATCCATATTCATATTTGCGTCTAATTTAAATATAAGGTTTTAGATTTACCTATATTTGCGTGAAATTTACTTCAAATTGGTTACCCATAAATAAGTAAACATTACCTATATTGTTAGTTAACCATGGGTACTCAAATATGGGTAAAGCGACTTTACCCATAAAATGAGTATGTGCACTTTTCCGCGATTATGGGTAAAGTTCAATCATATTTGGGTAAACTGATCTTAGCGTGTGGAGTTCAGGAATAAAAAAATAAAAAAAAATGCACGATTGAAAAACTACGTCATATTTGAGTCGACCAAGTTTTGACCGTTCCATTCTTTAGGCCACTCAAAACAGAAATAAAGTAGCAAACAAAACCTATACAACGAATAATGAGAAAAAAATCAAAAATTTGACCGAAGAAAAAATATTTGCCTCTATCTTTGAGCAAAGTACACTTCGACCCGTTTTACAGGCTGGTGTTTCAAGATACACTGAAATTGAATAATCTAACGGGTTAACGGGCGGACTGCTAGGGTGCCAAAAATCATCAAGTTTTCCATCAGTCATCGTTGGGTCCGATTTGATGTGTGGCATGGCGCTTCATCCTGTTTTAGGACAACGCAGAATTTGCCCTTCACCCAGGGAAGCACTTAGTCCTTCAAAATACCGATATATAAGGTATTGATGTTAACACCAGCATCATGACACTTGTCGGATGTTTGGCTTGGAACTTATACTTCACTTGCTCCAGAACATTTTCAAGTTTCTTCGATGAAATGAACGGATCTGTATGGTTGTTGGACACAGCATCGATGTTGAACAGCTTTTCGTCGGAGAACAGGATTATAATTTTTCCTACTTCAACAAAGAAATCAAAATCTTCGAACGAGTCACTCGTAGTTCCTTTACCTGCTCAGTAATCAAGTGGCGTTTCATTTTGGCTCTGCAAGATGCGTTGCAGACGCATGGATTTTCCGGAAATGTTAGCTTTCTTGGCAAGTTTTCTTATGGAACGTACCGGTTTGCGAGCAATCTTTGCAAGGACCGATTTGATCACGTTTGGCGTACGTGCATACCGCGTACCTTCCCGGCTTCCGCTACTTAGGACCACCCAGTAGAGACTTTTTGATAAACTGATAAACTGTGGCCTACTGACATCCTACCACCCTGGCATTCTTCGGCGTACCTTCGGCGTCTTCTTGGCGAGCAGCAAACTAATAATCACTTCTTTGGCACACATTTTCACTAATGTGCAATGAAACAATTTCGATATTCTGAAGCAGCACTTGAAAGTTCACAGTTTAACATAAACACATACACTGTCAACAAAAATAAGTCATTAGTTTCACAAATTAACCCTAAATTAAAGTTTAAACTTTTTCGCATTTGTTCTTGCCGCACCCTGTATGTGATGAACCCCAGATAGCGGAGCCTAGTACGATTGTAGTACGATTGAAGTAGCCAAGTACGCTATCTGACTTCCATCGTACTTCGCGTCCTAGTACAATCGTACTACAATTGCACTTCAGGTATTACAACCGATTGACTTGTCAAAAATAGCTAGCGGTTCGTTTCAAATGTTGGCAGTTGGTTGAAGGACACTTGAAGTCTGCCTTTAAACTACGATTGTACTAGGACTGTTTACATCAAATGAACCTCGGATTATTCGTTGAAAAATGACGTACAATTTTTTTTTTCTTAGTGAGGATCAGTTTAATACGCTCAAGTCGATTTCGGTGGCATGAGCAAATCAATTTCTCTACATAATTTGTTTTTAAAGCTTCTTTGAGAATTTTCACGGCGATAAACATTTCTATTGATCCTGTGAACTAACCGATGGGTCAGGATCCGACTTTTTTTGTTTATGTTCTTAAGAATTATTTGAATTTCACAAACAATGTCCTCGTTACATTTGTTTGCGAAAAGATGAATCACTTTGTCTAAAATTAAACAAATAAAACACACGATATTTTTCTTGTCACAAGGGTGCAATTATCATTTGTTGTTGCTAATGGATTCATGTGTTGGACACTCTTCAGATTGTTGATTTTTTTCATATATGAGAATTGTAACCTTGCTTGTAACTAACGGAAAACATTGAACATTTGCGAGACTACCTTGCAAAAATTTAACAGATGTGAGCTTTGAAACTGGTTCCGAGGCCAAGTCACTTCTATTCTTTGCTTTTAGTAATAGGTTAGTAACTCCTGTCTGTTTTTTTTATGTTGCTGTTAGAACACTTTTGAAATTTTAGTTGTCTGTCCTGAGCACTCGTAAATTCTTTCTTTATCACTTTTACTTTCACTTCGGCTTCTGTGTCCATTTCGTTAGACGTCATTGACTGCGGTTGCGTCAAACGCTGAACCGGTTGAAAAGAAAAACAATACATTCAAATAAAAAAAATAAGACAACATCTGACAACTGAGCAAATGACAGTTCGACAAAGATTTTTTCATTAGGGCCTAACCAAGGACCTGACGGACAGAGATTTTCCTGCAGCCAACATCTCTAACATCTAAACGTCAAAAGATTCATTGTTTGTTAACAATGCTGGCGTTAGTACCCGTAGTAACAAACGTCAGATGGGCCTTATTCAAATAAGGCCCGTGATATGTTGGATACTGTCAAACGCTAGCAAATAGGATAGGGTTGCCAAGCCCCTGGGCCTAACTGACAAACGTAAACAATGGCTTTTTCCGCGAATTTATCGTCATTGAAAACTCGTCTAATCAATCAACCACAGTATTTTCAAAAAGGAAGAGTTTACCTATCCGATAAAATTAGAAGCTTACATGGGTGGGTAGCCTTTGTGCCACGAGAAATTTAAGGAAGTAGCCATTGTTTGCGTTTGTCAGTTAGGCCCTAATGAAAAATCTTTGTCGAGTCGATCGATATTCAAGTCGTGAAGGTAAACAAATCCTATTTGGGACATAACAGGCCCGTAGTAGAAACATATTAGAAACATAGAAAAAATATGTCCCTTGTATTGGGCATACGTTTTCCTTCATTCTTTATTTTCTGTATCTGGTATCTGTATCTCCTTTTCTGTATGAACCGTTAGTTTTTAACGTGTCATTTATGTTTGTATATCTTGGGTACACTACAAGGTATTGGTATTAGTATTGGTTTAATTTTGCCAATGTTAGGTCATGTGAAAATTGTGAAGGTAATCTTTTCTGTCCAAAAAGTCAAGGGAATCGATGAATAAAGTTTCAAATTTTTCAAATGAATGATATCAACATGATTTTTTCAATTTTCACTGAACTAAAGATATATTTGGTTCACAGACCGAATGAAAGGACTAGGCTTAAATTAAATCCCGTTACCGTAGATGAAACCTTTTTATTTTCTGAGGTTTCAATCAGCGAATACTGGTAGTTAGATAACCATATTGGCAAATGTTTTTAGTTCCCATCTAACTTCTAAGCTCAAAAGTTTTACTTAATATTTAAGTAAAACTTTTGAGTTAAGAGTAAGGCGAACTCAAAATTCGGAAAAAAAAAAAAAAAAAAAAAAAAAAACCAACAAAAACAAAAACAGGACAACAACCACAAATCAAACCAAAAAATATCTGGTTTGGCAACCACCAAAGCTTCCGGGACTGTCAACCAAGAAATTTACGCGAAAGAGTGTTTGAATAAACGTCTGCTGCTTCCTGAGAAACACGGTTGTTCCGTACTGTTTTGGCCGGATTTGGCATCTTGCCATTACGGTAAAACCGGGGGTCCCCCCCGCGGGCGGGGGGGCCCCCCGCCCGGCCCCCCCCCCCCCCCCCGGCCCCGCCCCCCGGGAAATCCTGGGCTTTTGCCACCCCGCCCCTAACAAACCCCAAAAACCCCCCTGGGCCGGGCGCGGTTCCGGCCACCCTGGCTTTCCCCCCCCGGGGGGGGGGCAAGTGGCTGTACAAAATCTGAAGGCGGGGGTCAAGCGTAAGGCCCGGCAATTCGGATTTCGAAAAGCGGAAGCCTAACTGAATATTTTTCCTGAAGTTTATACTAATTGAACTTGAAAAAGAAATTTAATTTGATTTTTTAAATAAACGATTTCACCGATTTACACGCGTTTTCCCTTGACCAAATTTTGACCGTATCACCCTTTAAATGGACAAACAATTATTGTTCGGCTACAATTTGTGTCGGATCCGCAAATTAAAATTACCCAATAACCATTAGACACCCCATTTAGAAAGGAAAATTCTACATTCTTCCTATAATTTCCCGTGATTACCGCATTATGACACACATTTTGTGCATTTCCGCATCGGTTTCACCTTCAAAAATGGTACGAGGAAATACCTCTCTTGCATAACCTCACACCTAACTTCTCGGACAGTACGGGCGCGCGGCCCTTCCATTTTCACCTTTTCTCTATGTCTTTCGAAGCGCCAAAAATTGCACCCGGCAAAGCATAGGTGTCGACCAATTTCCTCCAGCCGCGCCGGCGTCTTCCGAATAAAAACGCAGCTATTATTAGAAACCATACAAATTGACCGAGACCAACTGAAGACGGCAGACGACCTTATGCAATACCCGCACCGGTGCCGACTTTCTTCGATTGGCGCTGCTGCGAAGCTGAAGTTCATGGGACATTAACTTCCTTTCCCTCCGGCGGAGGCAGCGGGGCGGAATCGGAACCGACAACAATGCATAATTTTCGGTCACAACGTTCGCGGTGATTAATCGGTGGAATATTGGCACCTTTTTCGGATGGTTTTGGAGAGGAAGGAGCTGGAAATTGTGTAATCTCCCGCAGACCGTGGAATGGTAATTAGTGCAAAAAGCGGCAATCGTCGAATATGTTGGTCAGTTGTACGATCGGCGATGGGAACGAAAATGGAGGCGATGACAGTTGAAACGATTGTTTGGTTTTCAACGAGTCACATCGTTCGGGTGGTCGTCAGTAGGTTGTGTAAGTTGGGCATACTAGATTGGAGGGTGACTAAGTTGTAGCGAAAGTTTGGCGATGCTTGACGTTGGTGGTCGACTTTGGTTAATAGCGGAAATCGGGTGTACGTTGATGAAGGTATGGAAGCAAATTATATTGATGCCGTATGAGGATTATTATAATATCATTATTAATGCAGTGGGTTGTGAAGTAATTGGCTTCTAATGCATAGACATCTATAATAACATTGTGTGGTTAGTTGATTAAAAGACTGCACAACTATCATCTACACTCAATCGCTCACTCAATCACTAAATATCAATGGCATTACCTCTCTCGATAATTTAAGTAGTCGCTTCAGATTCCTATACATCCAGTTCTCCTAATCTCGAGGTCTCTTTTGTCTTTTTTGAGCTCTCTACATGTCGATGTGGTCCCTACATAGTTTGAAAGAAACATGTTATTTTCTGCGATATCTAATGCACATAAAGGGAATGATGGATTTGGCATAAATTAATAGGATCTTACATCTAAATCAATGCCAGATATCACCTAAATCAGGTATGCTGTATGATAGATTGGAAACAATTTTGTTGTTTACGCTTGCTTTGGTATGCAATTGAACGAAAGGAATTTTAAACGCGTCTGTTAAAATTCACTATTTTTTTAACGCGTCTGTTAAAATTCACGAATTTTTTGTTGTCTTCTTTGGGCCTCTAGGGTATTCAAATGTCGTGTTCTGGCGACGTTATTTGACCATCCTCACCGGTGGGTTAGTATTTGGGTAATATTTTGATGACAGAGAGCGTTCCTATTTTGATTTAGCCACCCACTTTCGCACCAGTCGTTCATAAAAAGGAAACACAATAAGACACAAATTTATTCTCGCACCGGTTTCGTTTCGCTAAATATTTCGTGCATTCTATATTTTGAATACTCTTCCGTACAGGTTTTCGACGTTCTGGTTCGTCCCAAAGATTGGATCTTGGGAAACATCCAGCCAAGCCCTGCAAAGCACTTCGTTGCCTTGTTGCTTCCAATTCCTTCAATGGGGTTTTAATCAGAGGACTGAAGAAAGCGTTAGTTCTTGAAGCCTGCCACTTGTGGTGTGGCGCTAGTGACGATTTTAACATTTTAAGCTCGGTTCACAATGGATTGGTAAAATGACAATATTTCTTTTACCAAACTACTAGTATCAGTAATTTAGATAAAACATTATAATACCTGACTGATAAACAATGAAAAAATACTATTGTTGCGATAACCACAGCACTAAGTACAACACAAAAGATTTTTTTTTTCGAATAAAATATGAAAATGAAAGTCTTCCAGATGAAGATTTTTTTTAACGTTTCAACTTGTTTTGCTTATTTTTCTTCAAATAGCAACGCTCGGCTCGGTTGGGTCGGGTTGTCAAATTTACGAACCGGCTGCTCACCGAGCGAGCAAATTGTCATATTCCAACCCTGTTACCAACCACCGGTGCGGTGTCGAGTTGTCAAACACGGCAACAATTTACCAATATTACGGTATTGGTGCGGTTGGTCATAAGTAGTTGGACATAAGTCTACTCATCACACGGACGAAATCACGGCAAACGTGCAGGTCCTTAAACCACGCCCTCGATGAAACAATAGGAATGATGGAATGTAACAGCCTTCCTAGATTTCCGGTGTCCCAATAGGCTTGTCAACTCGAAAGGGCACTCTGACATACTAAATGGAAAAATTCATCTTATGAAATTTGTCTTTCATACAAATCGCCTTCCTGAGCACCCACCCTTTCGAGCGAGTCCGCTTGCTCATTGCCTGGGATTTAGCAATGTGAAGGGACCCATACTAATGTGATCAAATATGATCTTTCGACCAGCACACTCATCTGTTCCCTTAGTTTTGAAAGGAATCGAACTGAGGCTGTCCGAGAAGATGAAGTAATGGTATGCGGGCATGTTGGAAATCATCCCCAATGCGAAGTTGTTTACTGCCAGATCAGCAACATAAACAGAACAAGCTTTCTGTAGTTTGTGGAAGGCGCTAGAGTTTTCATTGAAGACACCGAAGCCAGTGGATCCATTGAGGGTTGTTTCACATCAGTGAAAAATCTTTTTTTGGAATTGACGTGTTGGTAGTTTTCAGTAAATATACGTGGAATTATAATAGGGGAAGGTGCTCTAATGTGGGTCTACGGATCTAGAATTCGGCCTATCATTAAATTTTGCCTGTCTTTAATTTTTCTTCGTATTCATATGTCAGTGAGACAATACTACTGTATATTTTTGATTTTCAGGGTCAAAATAGTGAATTAATATTTACTTCGAATTTTAAGCATAGGCCGAATCCTAGATCCATAGACCCACATTAGTGCACCTTCCCCTAGAACGAAGTTGATCCGAAATCCCATGAGATGATTGTTTCATGGAAATAGTATAATGAATTTAGGAATTGCTATAGGTAAAGTGAACACGGTCTGGATTATATCACGGAAGACACATATCCGACGATATTTAGTGATGGTTAAAGTCTCATGTGTTTAGCCCAAGCATTTCTTTGAAATTTTCTATTTCAAATTGCGTTTTTCACTGCACATTTGATTAATATTCTGAGCGAGAGCTTCCAGAACCGATGCTGGAGGGGTTTTACTCCTTCCAGAACTTCAAGACTCATGATATTGAACAAGACAATGATATTGAATTCGTTCCAATTCTAGAAGTTTTCAGGACTCTAGAACAGAAGAAATAGTTGTTTTATATAGAGTTATGAGGTCTCCCGGGTTTGCCATGTGTCACAAATTGAACGAAGAAAGTTGATCCTTTTTGGCATTTTTGCTTTAAATAGGTAATGTGGGCATTCCAAGTGCATTTTGAATCAAACCTGACCCCAAGGTATTTGAAAGATAACGCCCCCCCTCCCCCCCCCCCTTTCCCCCTCCCCTAAATTTCCGGCAGCGTCTTTTAGCGATATCTGTGAGATTTTCGAGATGAATTTATAATCGCATACGGGGGGAGTTGTTTGATAAAATAAGAGCCATAGAGAATTCCAGCATTGTCAATGGTCTGTCTAGAAAGCCGCCGTTTCGAGACCTTTCTCGAAAAATATGTTTTGCTGGAACAGAATCCGGACAGACGTATTTCGTGAAATCGAATATCCATCGGTTGGAGTATTCATCACTCTCATTGGAAGATAAGTTGGTTACGCATGTTGCGACAAGGTTGTAATTTAGGTCTCTTGTGAGAGTCCCCTCGAAAAGATTTCTGTGCACAGAAAAAAATACTGAATTTTAACAGAAGCGTTAAATTTCCCCTCGTTTAATTGCTAGCCAAAGCAGGCGTAAACAACGTAGATGTTTGCAATCTTTCATACAATATACAATATTGTTTGCTATCTTACATTCGCTAGACCTGATTCCAGTGATATCTGGCTTAAATTTACATGAAAGATCTTTTTAATTTATGCCAAATCTAGCATTCCCTTTATGTGCGTTAGATAACGTAGAAAATTACATGTTACTTTCAAACTGTGTAGATTTGGCGCAAATTCATGACTTTTCAAAACCAGATATCGGCTAAATCAGGTCTGTTGTACGAAAGATTGCAAGCAAATTTGTTATTTTCGCTTACTTTGGCATGCAAATGAACGAGAGGAAATTTTTCGCGTCAGTTAAAATTCATCATTTCTTTCTGTGTAGTATTCATACAGGTGTTAAGATGTAGAGCTAATAAAACTCAATATTTTTTTAGATTGCATAAAAATATTTAATGCAACTCGTTGCCAAACCATTATTTTCAGCACGCATCGTAATAAGTTAACGAGACTTACCGATAAATGTGCTGGTATTCTTTTTGCACAGTAAGAAATGACGGATTTCAACAGACGCGTATAACTTTCCCTTGTTCATTTGCCAGCCATAGCAATCGTAAGAACGCAATTGATTGTTATCTTTCATACAACAGACCTGATTTAGGCGATATCTGACTTAAGTTTACATGAAATAGCCCATCAATTTATGTTAAATCTAGCATCCCATATATGTGCATTAAATAACGCAGAAAATCACAAGTTTCTTTCAAACTCTGAGCCATTGTCGAACCGATTCTAGAATCGCACTAGTATGCTGACAAATTATTGTTGTTTATGTCCATTAGGGTGGTTCAAAGTACCGATTCTGTTCCACCGCACTCAATCGATTCCAAATCAGATCCTCTTCAGGTCGGTTGCACCTCATTCCAGGTTGTCAGCTCATCATTTGAAGCTCAATGTGTCTGGTGCGAAGAATGAAAACAAAAATCAAGACTACTGTGTCATACCACAGAGAAGCAGTGGTGCCTTGAAGGCGTTAGTTAATTTATATACGAAAGTTATTGCCTAAGAAATCAATTAATAATTAAATAACTTGACGTTCAACCGAAAAGTGGTTTACGGCCAAGTTGAAGCTGGGAAAAATTTCTCGAGTACAGAGCTCGAGAAGAAGAAGACAAAAAGTTTGGTTTTCCTATAGTTATTCCAATAGAAACTTCGAAGGGTCAGTGCAATTCGAATTCACAACCAATTGAGCTCAAATTTGGGTAGAAGAGTCAGGACCTGATTCTAAATCAATTGAACGGGGTGGAGCCTAATTGATACTGTGAACCACTAAAGACTGCACTCGAAAAAAAATGCAACACTTTCTTTTGTGTATAACTTTTTATTGCATGAATAAAAATTGATGAAATTTTGGGTTAAGCTAGTGTATTAATTACATGTTCAAAATTTCGTCACAATCTGTCAAGTGGTTATTGAGATGGCTAACAAGCAAGAAGAGCTTCGACAAAAAAGTATGGGCGCGGTCGTGGAAAATCCAGGCCAGTCCCACAGGTGGATCGCGAAACAGTTGGAAATCGACAATTCGATCGTGTCTCGTATGGAAAAATCGTTCAAGGAGATCCAGACTACCCAGCGGTGAGTTGGCAGCCGAAGAAAAGCGAAGACGACCGACCCCGTGAACGCAAGGAAGGTGAGGGATTACTTCAATCGCAATCCGAACCATTCGATTCGAGAAGGTTAATTCTTCCGTCTGGTTCGTCCTCCAGACAATGAAGCGGGCCGGACTTCATGTCTTCAAAGTAAGGAAGGCGCCTAACCGAATCGATAAACAGCATACGGTGGCCAAATCCCGCGCTAAGAAGCTGTACCGCGAGTGGTTGGTGAAGCCGAAATGCATTGTAAAGGACGACGAGACTTACATTAAAGCGGAGGCCAAGCATATCCCTGACCGGGAGTTTTTCGTCGGCAAGTCCCGCTTGGATGTTCCGGAGAAGTTCCGGAAGAAGAAGGTCGACAAATTTGCCAAGAAGTACTTGGTGTGGCAGGCTCTTTGTGGATGCGGCAAATTCAGCAAGCCGTTCATAACGACCGGCACCATCCACGGCCGAATATATAAAGAAGAATGCCTCCTGAAGCGCCGCTGGCCTTCCACCGGTCCCACGAAGGTGACACTCTGTTTTGGCCGGATCTGGCATCGTGCCATTACGCGAAACCGGCGATGGAGTGGTACGATGCCAACGATATTGTTTTTGTTCCGAAGGAGGTAAATCCGCCAAACTCGCCAGAACTTCGCCCAAGGGGCAAGCTCCGGATAACATGGAAGGTCTTCAAAAGTGACAAGGATTTGAAAAAAAAGACAAAAGTGTGTAAGAAAGATGGCCCAAGTGTTGCACAGGATTTGTTGTATAGCGTCAAGTTCAAGGTGCGGACATTTAGCGTAGGAGAGGAGGTTGAATAAACCAACTTCGCAAAAACATAGTTAATATGTGTTTATTTATTCCCTTAGAATTTCAAACATATCCGACTTAAAATGATTTTTTGCTGATAAGTTTTGTCTGTTGCATTTTTTTTTTCAAGTACAATCTTTATTGCCAATTCATTGGATCTATAGGCCAACATTACTTCCATCTACCCTACACTGAAAAAATAATTAATTCAACAATTATTTTTTCCAAGATTCAACCACCCCACTCATCTTAAACCAAACTAGTCAGGATAAATCAAGTGAAATTATTTAAATCCACTAATTTTCCCCTTCTAGCTACTTCATACTCTGAGTAAAAATCTACCGTTATACCGACAATTAAATCATGGTCAGGATGACTATAGCATACAATGGTTACAATAACCATGAAAATGGTCGAATTCACCACGTTCATGGTATTTTTGACTATGATCATGGTAACAAGGACTATTCTGACATTATGGCAAATGTTGGGTCAACTATTTTTAATGGTCGTTTTTGACCATGATCATAGTCGGTTCCAAATCACTATACTACAATAGTTAAGCTAACCCCCAGTTATGGTAAAACTGACTATCAAATTTGTCTCTGTGTACCTATTTATAAACTAATAACAAAGTGTCTCTGAGCTTGGCAACATCAAAAATATCTATACAAAAGGAATTATTCTCTCATTCTCACGTGCACTGTTATGGCTTTCCATTGTTTTTTTTTTAAATCGTGTCCGCTGGACGTCACATGTTTGAATTTGCGTGCATCAAGTTTCTAAAGCTTACACTTCCGGTTTTTTTTACTTCAAATCACGTGGAATAATAAATAATCCATTTCTCGAACACTTTCTGCCGCTCATCAGCCAATGCGCTTTGCTAGAAAGAGAAAGAACGTACACCTACTGACGCTAAAAATAAACTAACTCACTGTCAGTCCGTCAGTATCTGATTCTGTGTGTGCGTGAAACTGCTTATCATAGTAATTAACTCCAACCCCCTTACTGCCAACCCGTGAGCCCACGCTCTCATCCTCTCGTGAATACACCCAGGCATTCACCATCTGGAAGCCGGTAATTTCCGACAAGTTTTGTGAATGTTTAATCGCTACCATTCGGAACCTCAGGTATCGTATTTAAATTGTGAGAAATACTAGCTCCAGCGATTAATGTTATGAAAGTCTGATTAGAGCCAGAGGCAGACGGGGGATCCAATTAATGACTCGTGTAAATTTTACACACCAGTCTTTCTAAAACTTGTGTTAACTTGCCACTTCCCGATAAACGGTATGTGCACACCGGAAAGTGTCGGTTCAAGGGCAGGTGTGTGTTTTTATTTTAACAGAAGTTTTTTGTCTGTTTGGTTTGTTTTGTGTATTTTACGATCGGTTGTACAATTGTCTGCAGCTGGAGCGTGAAAAGTGAATGTTTTATATTTCAGGTTTGAAGTAGATGAATGGCATTAACATTAAAATTAACCTCAGACATGCCTCAACAAAAATCAATTCCATCATTTCCCATTTTGTTTAGATCTCTTTTACATTTATTCGTTATGATAACTACTTGACATTCAATCCGACGATTGATTAGCTATACATTAGTCAAATTTGCATACACATCCGACTTAACGCCGCTCCTCTCCCCTATTCTTCTCGCGCTATTTAAATACTCTGAAATATGAAACTGACGGATCATCCGTCATCCAGCATCTCATCCAAAGCCTTATTTATTACCTTCTCTACTTCTATTCTCGCACACATTTTCGCGAGCCAGACGAACTTGAGTCCGTGCATTCGCATGCTATGCTCCGTTTGTTTTTACCTTATGCGCTTCCTATGTGAGCTACGCTTAATCGACGAGAATAGTATATAAAACAAACCCCCTTTTTTCTACTCCCACACCCCCCTTGCAAAGCCACTCCGATTCCGATTTATTGCATTCTGATGCACCGCTCTTGCATGCAACGGAAAGTGTACTAAACTTGTTTCTTCGATGTTCTTCTTTCTTTTCAGCTGGTGGAGAGGGGAGTGACGTAGATACCAACAACATCCAGGATCTACTAAACGATACCGGTAAGTATAAGTTACAGGAACTTGTATTCAACGACATAATCTACTTCAGTATCATGCTGTTTTCATTGGATGTGTCCGCGTAGCAAAGCTTTTTTTTTTTTTTTTTTGGTGAACACCTAGGTTTCACCGTTTTAGTTTAGTTCCATATTTTTGCTTAGCAATTCAAGCTTATTGCTTTTATATTAATTGAGATCTTGTGTGGCATGCAAGGTTTGTGGATCCTCACAAAAAGCACAGTTCGCTGCATATTCCCCTCATTGTCGACGAAGTACACGGCCACCACGAACTCAATGTGAATTGAACTCAATATGAGAGGCCACTTTACTTAGTTTAAAAGTGGAGTTACTAAGTCTATGAGTGACTCCACTTTTTACGAAACTGTGTAGCAGTTCCCATGCGACTGAGTAAAGTGGCCTCTCATATTGAGTTCAATTTCTTATCGTGTAGTTTCGTAAAAAGTGGAGTTACTCAGTCTATGAGTGACTCCACCTTTTAAGAAGCTGAGTTGTTATTCCATTGAGACTAGGTAAACTGCACTCTCACAGTGAGTTCGATTTCCGGCCGTGTGTACACATGCTCTCGATATTCGGTGACCGTCTCGAATGAACTAAAACGTCTACACCAGACACGTACAGTTTAAAGAAACGTTACTGGAATGAATCCCGATATTCGCTAAATTACCATTGTTAGCAACTCGAATAATCGTCATTCAGCCGTTTGTACGTTCCTCTATGAATTTTGCAGGCCCCGATCTGTTCGATTACTATTTTGTGCTAAACGGCAGAAATTTAACTCAATGTGAGAGTCCACTTTACTCCTTCGCATGGGAACTACGACTCAGTTTGAGTGAAGTCACTCACAGATTAAGTGGTAGTTCCCATGCAACTCAGTAAAGTGAACTCACACTTTATGTTCAATTTGTGACCGTGTATGATTGGAAGACAGAGCGAACACTCTTCTAACACAAATCACTCACCGTCAAACGCAATGATAACATCGTTCGGTTCGGAAGGCAATTGCTGTTGAGTCGCATAATGCGAATATCAGTAACCCTGGTTTCAAATATAACCCTACCCAGGAGTCGAGATATTTTTATTTTCGAGTGATTCCTAGACCAGGAGCCGTATTGCGGATCTCGAAACGAAGACCTTTTTTTCACACGCGTTCGTACAAAAAGTCATTCGTTTCGAGCTACGTAATGCCACCCCAGACCGGGAATCGAACGCAGCCACTTCTAGCATGGTGTTGCTCTGTAGCTGCGCCTTTACCGGCTGAGCTAAGAGAGGACCCAGTTTAGTAGTAGTAGTTTAGTTCAAAAGGTTTATCAAATCACAATAACTCGAGTACCGTTTATTTGGAAGCGCTTGACTAGGACTTTTTCCAACATCACAGACCTTTGAGAGTGATTCCAAACACACGGCCATCAATTTTACTCTGCTTTGAGTTGTTATTGACTCATATTCGCCAAAAGTGGAGTCACTCATGTACGATTAAATGTAACTGGGATTGAAAAGTCGACATACCTAAGACATCGACTTAAATCAGATGGATATTTTGGATATGTTGACTTGTCAATCCCAGTTACATTTACTCATATATGAGTGACTCCACTTTTGGCGAATATGAGTCAAAATGGTTCAAAATTGAATTTAAATTCGTGGCCGTGCACATGGTTGCTCAATCTGATTCTTCACTAAGTGAACACTGAACCGTGTAAACTACAATCAAGAATGACAAACCAGCCCAGGTAGCAGAAAATCACTAAAATGAAGAATTGATTTAAAAGAAACGTGGTTGTCTAACTTAAAATATGCGACATGAAGCCATATTTGAATAATAGGGTAACGGGATGTAATATTAGCCTAGCTCCTTCATTCGGCCTATGTACCAAATATGTGTTTTATTCAGCGATAATCAACAAAATGATGTTGCTATCATGATAACCGATTTAATTCGAAGGAATTCAGAAATAATTTATCAATTTACCTTTGTTCACTTCCGTGTGATTTACGATTATCTTAACTTTTTAGACATCATAACTTCACTGGCTAAGCTGAACAGATAGTCTACACGATCTTCGAATGATCTAAATGTGGCTAAATTGGACCTTTATACCGAGCAATGCAGCCAAGATGTACAGAAAATAGTTACACATTGGAAACTAACTGTTCACATAGGCAAAATAAAAATGATTTTTCCAAGAAAACCGTAGACTCAATGTTTGGAACATTATGGCCTGTTGTATCCCAAGTATGGCCTGTTGTATGAAAAGTGTATTGAACATGAAATTATTGGTAAAATTTTAAATAAAAATGTATGAGTTTCGGTTTGGTTTCGGTTGAATGTTTTTCAAATGGCTCATCTAAACACGAACCAAAGTAACAAAATCTGTGTAGAGTAAATTATAATGGTTTCACTATCGAATGGCCGATACATCATTTATAAGAATCACTTAACGATTATTAAGCAGTTTTATTATAGTTTGTTTATGGAAATTTTGTGTTGGGTAGAGCGAATACAGCTAGCAACGCCTGAAATCAGAGTCAGAAAAAAAAACCCGTACGAAGACAACATTTAATAACAAATCTATCAAATGGGACGAAGTTGCATCCATGAATAGACCCAATTTGGTGCTTATAGACCTACATTACATCCATATCCCTCGACCGTTTCTGACGTAATAACATGAGTTGTGTAACTTGTCGTTATACTTACCACCAAATGACTTATTAAATGTATCTAAGCAAGTGTAAAACTAGTTAAACATCGCTTCCAGCTCAAATATTTTATGAGCTATAATAAAAAATGTAATCGATCGCTACATATTAGGCTCAAGGGTCAAGGGACATGTACCCTTTTACTCTCAATTTGTATGAGAATGTGATTTTGAGTAAACGAAACCCAAGTATGAGCTGATTGGCCGTGAAAAAGTTAGAAAATTGATATCTATGTCTGAGCCTGTGAAAAAATTACAAGTGAAATAAAGGTGCCAGAGGTGCAATTTCTTGCACACAAAAATTAAAATCCATCCATCTTACAAATAGCGCGTTTCAGATTTTATTCATTTTTATTACTGTGACTTTTTTCAAAAACCTCTTGCAGCATATGTTTTCATCGATGGTGAACTTATTTCTAGCGTGTACGTGTGGAGAATTTGAGTATAATAAACTAATAAATTGAGTTAAATTCTGCGGTCGTGATGTAAATCCAATGTTGTGTACAAGTTTCAAACCATGAATTCAATTCTATGCAACATACATTGGCTTCTACCGACTGAGAAAAAAAATTGCATTCAATTCACTTGTATGAAATCAAGATCCACTCATGAACACGGCTGTTAAATTTAACTCAGTTTTGAGTATCGTTCACTCAAATTTGACTTAGGGTTTCTCAGAGGAAAATAAACGACTTACAAGCAGTGCTGAGTTCCATCACGGTACTGACAGCGTTAGAATTGACAAATGAGATTCTTGCAAATAACAATCAAAGCAACAGAAGAGCCTCTCTCTATCTCGAACTTCTGATCAACACGAAATGGAAATTGACCATCATTTTGCTTCTCTAGTACACAGACGGTCATGATGGTCATCGCTAGTACCGATGTTTCCACCGTCAAACCGGCAGACATCAACCCGGTCAGTGGCGATGTGTCCTCAGCTTGAGCTTCACGATTTAGTTAATTGAATGTTCAGTTCTTATGTTAAACTTTTTTGAATATTTATGCTGTAATGATAATAATGTTTATTAACCTTCTTAAGATAATAGGGTCAATTCTGACCCATGGCGCAACTTCAAAGTACACGATCTTTTTTATTTTTAAACCAATCCGGCTGAAATTTTCTGACTTTTAATATGTGAGGGAATTGTTCATTTTGCATAACCATATTTTTTTTAAATCAGTTTAACCCTTATGTGTTCGACAAAAAAAATCACCTTTATTTATTTATCACCTCATTCGCTTCAGGGACATTATCAGCAATGACCATTTGAATTCCTGTAAATCCGGATTTCCGGGGCTGTGGTCCGCTAAGGAGACACTATTTGGAAACATATATTGAATTTCCGGAAATGGATGTCAAAAGCTATGGAATAATTCTTAGAAACTAGTTCTATTCCATTGTGGGCCATATGCCGACTTGTTTCTGCAACGGCCATTCTGTAACAGGTTCCCGTGGGGCCTAGAGTGGCCATGAACATTTTTAGTAGAAAACCCTGGCAGTATGAGTATCAAAATTCACGAAATTTCGCCAGTAGGATATTTCTCAACGTTTAGTGGCCATCTGATGATTTGTCTTCGAATGTCTTTCTGAAACAGGTTCCCGTGCTGCCTCGAGTGGCCAAGAACAATTTCAGTAGAAACCCCTGGTAATATGGGTTTCGGAATTCACGAAACAGGTCCAATATGAGTATCAAAATTCATGAAATTGATCGCTGGTTGTGCGATAACTGTCATGTAAATGTTCACCAATAAAAAGCCTAACATATAACCTGAAATTTTTTGTTAGTTTTTCTCTGCACTTGCTTCTTATACTGTCAATGTAATGAACAGGACTGAAAATATTATAGATGCACTTCAATCACAAATTTCTAAATAAATGATGGTTATTCAGAATTCAAGTAATTCAAGTACATAAAACTGTAATTAATGATGAATCTTGCTTCAGAAACCGGATAGTCAAAAAATTATTGAATACAGAGGCTAGTCCGAGTAAAAGTGATAGAAGTGAAGTGTTGGAAGGTGGGAAAGGAAATATGGTAGGATTTTTATTTTAATGTCTATTCAACCCTGTTCTGTATTGATACAAGTTCATTTGAAAATTTACAGAATAGAACTAACAAGAATTACCGAAATCGTGTAATGGTTTAATATACTGTTTCAAAGAGTTTTGTGTTGAGACTGTTTCGAAAGTATTAGTATTAGACATCGATACAAGATCATAGAGTTCTGTATTTCAAATGGATAATTCAATATGAAAATTGAACGTTCTCAAAAATCAAAATTATATTGGTTTTGTCTCTCAGATTTTTTTAAATTTTATAAATTTTGCTTTTCTCAAACCCAACTTACGCCGGCGTCGGTGGTGTAGTGGTAAGCGTGACTGCTACTTGGCACTCCAGTGGGTCTGGGTTCAATTCCAGTCGACGTCGGTGGTTTTTCTGAGGCGAAAAAATCTGGTCACGTCTTCCTTCGGAAGGGAAGTAGCCCGGAAGTTGGTCCCGGCTCATATTCATGAGTCGTTAGGTAGGGTCCAGGTGGTGCAGTCGTCTTCCTGGCGTCGGTGATTGTCACCATGTGAGGAAATAGGCCGACGTAAAATAAAGAAAAACAACCCAACTTACTTCTTCGCATGATATGACGGTGAATTATAATGACTTACGCAAAAACTGTGTTTGCAATAGTGGAAATAAACTTCATAGAAGCCTCATATTACCAATATCTTGAAGCATAAAATCATGTTTGACTTGAACTGCTTTAAGAAAATACACTTTTATAGTATATTCACTGTAAACTTTGTTTTCAATCAAACGTTTTTTTACTTTATTTTATTCATATGTCTATTTTTCTATATAATACAGAATATATGACAAACTCCCTAAAAAAATTACAAAACAAATAAGTTACGGTATGACTGTACTGCTGTTATGGCTGTCTTAAGGATATTTAACCACGATCTAATGAATGCTTGGATTTTTAGTCTTCATGTTAAACATCAATTTGCACCAAATAGTTGGAAAAATACTCATATCTTCACTCTTCAGTAAGAATGAAAAATATGTATTGAGTAGGAATTTTTTGAAATTCTTAAAAACCCGTCTATTAGCAACTTCATATATTAGTTAGATTAATTACTCGTTAGTTACAATTCGGGAAAGTAAATCGTAAATGCACTCAAACGCAAATTTAGACAAAAAAAAAAAGATGAAAAAAATATAGCGTTATAATCTACTCTTTTTCTCTAACAACCAGGAACGTCAGACAACAAAAACCTTAGTCATGCTAAAAAACTATCACCAGTGGGTTGATTTGATTGATTTTTTCTGGCATTACCAACGATACTAATACGATACAATACGGACGATATTTGTGATACACATTACACTCTTGAATTGGTATGTTTAATGGGCTCCAAAAATGTGCAGCGTGACAGGTCACTGTAAGCTACACACTCTAAACTACTTACCACTATTGTTATTTGAGATGTAATTAAACTTTGGCGTAAATCGAGGGACGTGAACGCAGATATCATGTAGAGCTAGCGAAGAGAACTACATTTTTCCAATCGTACATTTTTGACCCAGAGCCAAATTTATTTGTGAGCCAAATTTCAAGTATCCATTAATGTTTTGTCCCTTGTGTTTGGAAAAACAAAAGATGCGCTCTCGACGAATGTTTTTTTTTCTTTCACTCCTTTGATTGGCCAAAACTGCTCTAACATATGTATCGATGTGCTTTGGGCCAAACGAAAGCGAAGTTTGGAAATTAGAAGTTGTGTTGAAGATTAACAAAAAAAAAAAAAAACAATTTACACTCTTCAGGTCATCTAAATTGCACGTATGTGAAGGTTATAAATTTGGAAGTGATCTGAAGCAATTTCTACTAGTTTTTTTTATTAAATCCGTCCAAGAGATAGAGCAGCACTGTGCAAGTTTTACGCAATGAGGCAAGATCTAGCTTCGAAACCTTTGTTTCTCAAAATCAAAAAATAAGAAGGTATGTCCAATTGAATTTATTTTCTTATTTTTTGACTTGTTCTTCTCTCCAAAAGGACGCTCACATGTATCGGTCTTAGGGTACCGAAGTTCACAAGGCTTTTCAGTAGTCACTTATTAGGGGAGTAATTGAAATTTACTATAAATCTTTAACACGTACCATGTGATTTCAACGGATGAAATATAATACATGTCATGATAAACTCATACATTTTATGATTTTTTTTCTATACAGACACATCCAATATTAGGGAATTGCCTCATGAAAACCTGAAATATCGTCTTTTTTCCTTAGTTAGTCTTTGTTGTGAAATTCTTGAAATTTAAAAGGTTGCCCTCTGTTTAATTTATGTTGTTTTGATATCAGTTGCAAAGATGGTTTTTTACAAGTGATTTATGAATAATGAAACAAAATCGTTGTGGGAACTAATGAGTTATTTTAACCATACGTTAATAGTACGTTAATGCGGGAAAAGAAGTTGCAACGAGAGGCAACCAAAAAAAAATCACATGCGACCGATGGAAGCAAAAGTGAGGAACAAGCCACATGCCACGTGTTCCCAGAATGTTTCCCAATTTAAACGCAAGTTTTCATAACATGGCTTCTTTTAACAAGTTATTTTCCCTTAGTTTGAACCCAACATACTCTAAATCTAACTTTTTCCAAAGGTGGTTACGTCAGCAGTGGATCATATCATTTGAGCAGTGTAAAATGACGTTTCTTACCAGTCTTACTTATAGCAAGCTTCTTCATATTTTTTTTTTCTTGGCGGAGGGTAAAAAAAAAACACCCCAAAAAAAAAAAAAATTTTTTTCCCCCCCCCACCAACCGTATCGTTTGTTAGCTGATTTTCTCAAATTAATTTACTGATTTATAACAATCCTCTATTCAAGCTGTATTGTACTGCATTAACAACCACCTAATTTCATGAAAACGAAGCAATTTTTACAGCTAAGCATACACTGATAGGCAAAATAAAGTGCCCACCTAATCGTTTTTTCAATTTCTCTTTTCTCCAAATTAAAGTAATCTTTTGTTCAAATTAAAGTAAACACACTGTATTTTTTTTATTATCTTATTTTTTATATATTTTTAAAGTTTCACTTATGGAATACTGAAAAAAGGAGTTTTACTTAAAGAAAAAAAAATCAATTTGTGTTGAAAAAAAAAAACAGTGACAAAATAAAGTGCCCACTTCATTTAGGCTACAGAAAACATAAATTAAAGTAAAATAAAAGCGTTTCAATAATTGATGTCTCCTCCTTTGGCCTTCAGGACCTCCTGCAAGCGCTTCGACATGCTCTCGACCAGGTTCTTTAGGTGCTGTGGATCTAGCTCTTTCTAGGTGCGCTCCAGGGCTTCAAAATAGTTATTTTTATTGGTAACGCCAGTTTTGTCAACCCTGGCATCGAGAATCGCCCACAAATTCTCGATGGGATTGAGGTCCGGGCTTTGTGGAGGCCATTCCAGCGGTTTGATCCGACAAGACCGGAAGAAAGACTTGGTCTTCTTGGCAGTATGCTTCGGGTCGTTGTCCTGCTGGAATACGAACTTCTCTTCAAGGCCCGTCTGGATCAGCGAAACCTCCAGATTTTCTCGCAGGATGTTGATGTAAGAATCTGCCGTCATTATCCCGTCGATTTTCACAATGCTTCCCACTCCACCCCACGAAAAACACCCCAGACCATCACATTTCCTCCTCCATGCTTCATCGTGCCTTGGATGTGGCGCTCCTGAAGCTCCTCTCCCGATCTGCACCAAACACGAACCCGCGCTTTCGGTTAAACAGCTCGAATTTTGATTCGTCCGTCCAGAGAACCGTTTTCCAGAACTCTACGGGCTCAGCAGGCTATCAGCATGCTCATTAGCAAACTTAAGCCGTTTGGCTTTGTTTGCCTTGCTGATAAATGGGCGCTTCCGGGCAAGTTTGCTATTCAACCCCTGTGCTACGAGACGGCGACGAACAGTTCGACCGGAAACTGATAACTGAAGGGTTTCCTGGATCTCGCGGACAGTTACCTTCGGGTTCTTCTTGACTTCGCGCATGATCTTGGTGTCCGTTCTCGTATCCGTTTTCCGCTTCTTGCCTCTGCCAGGGCGATCCACCACTGATCCAAACGTTTTAAACTTCAGAAGAATTTTGCCAACCGCTGCCTTACTGGTACTGTACTTCTTAGCGACAGCCCGGTGCGATTCACCGTTTTGCACATCACGAACGACCAATTTTCGGATACACAAGGGAATTGCTTTCGAAAGCACTGCGTTCTCCATTTTTTTCAATTGAATCAAATGCGATCACGTATACAAATGCACCAGGTTGAGCCGTTTGCTTCAAAACATGTCAAACTATCAAAACATAAACAATCGAGGGGTCCTCCAATGGAAACTTACCGAAAACATATCGATTTTTGAAGTGGGCACTTTATTTTGTCACTGTTTTTTTTTTCAACACAAATTGATTTCTTTTTTCTTTAAGTAAAACTCCTTTTTTTCAGTATTCCATAAGTGAAACTTAAAAAGAATATAAAAAATAAGATAATAAAAAAAATACAGTGTGTTTACTTTAATTTGAACCAAGTAAATGAGAGAAATTGAAAAAACGAAGAGGTGGGCACTTTATTTTGCCTATCAGTGTACATTTGACCCTATTTTCTTTAAAGAACATTTTTCAATTTCAAAATGCGAGAGGTAGGGAACGCCATTTTGAGCTTAATTTTTTCAACTGAGGTTATTGCATGTCTGTAGTCTGCTTTATATAAGTCCTAAAATGTAGAATTGTAGAAATCCTAAATTTGATCAGTTTTGGGTGCATTTGAACTATTTCAAATACGTGTGATTCGAAATGATTTCCCCCCTCGCTGGAGTTTTGTATGGGAGCAGGGTTGTTAATCATAAACGTGTGTGCGTGTCCTAGTTGACGTCTTATACGGAAATTTGCTTGTCAGACGTTAACGATTAACAACCCTGTATGGGAGTAGACTGTCGATTACCAACCTCTAGTGACGATATGTAATGTTTGGCTGATCCCTAAAGTCTAAAAGTTTTCTTCACACTTGCAAGCTTGTGAAATCCGTTCATCGCGTGCAACTGTAATCACTTGAGACATACTCAATTGTATGCAGTATTCGCAAAACTTGTGCACAACTTCTCGAAGCTTCACGTTGAACATCACCGATCATGGCGTATCGATGGTTGCATACACACGGGATGATTGTGTATTTCAGTAAGCATTTCCTTGCATGACTTTCAATTGAGAGGGAAGACAGTTTGACTCGTGTTGCTTAGAAACCCTGATCATGGCCTCGGCCGTTACAGCTGTTGTAGCTGCCACCGGTGTTAATTTTCACTGGCATTCTAATTACTACATCATGACACCTAATAAAATTTAAAGTTCTAATGTAAATATAGTAAATATACTGTGAATATATTGCTGCAGTACATTGCAGCTCTTTGATATCTGTTTTCTGATAGTTTCATGACATCTTAAAACTGGCATAAGGATTGCATCGAAAAGTTATTGGCAAAATCTGTTTCTGAACAACAAAGGGAATGGACAGTTATTTTGGTTTTGGTTTTCGGTTTGTTTTGTGTTGCACAAAAAAAAAACCATTATCAGTGGAAAATATCCACTAGAAATTCACGTAACTTTCATGTGATTCAGGAAGTGGAAAATGCCTTGCAAAATCAAGTTAATCTTATGTGTCCAGTGAAATGTAAATGATTAGTCAAGTAGAATTTCTTTTTCTATGTGATATTCATGTAAAAGTCACTTTTTAGAGTATTAGAAAATATATACTGTGTTACCAGTAATAGCTAAGTGACATATTTTTTCAGTGTGTATTAAATTATAAATACAGTGATGACCCGATTTGGTCAGTTCCGCTGGCTTTTCAGAATATTATTTGTCAAACATTTCCGCTTTCTTTTATATCAAATCTCAAGATACATATTCAATGTTTATTTTAGAGCAATAGGATCACTGAAAAATTTCATTGGTTTCGCAGAATATTAGACACGGTTTTAAAAAAAATTGGGGTGGCAAAATCGGGTCATCTATATAACCAGCACACTTCAATTTCTGCACAGTTGCTTTGAAACATTTTCTGGACGTTGCACTTCCATGTTTTTCTGAATTCCTGAAAATTTTGGGAAACCGTTTCGTTTTCACAATTGACCGTTTGAACAGCTTGACGCATTGATATTTATCTCGATATATTAGATATTGTTGCTTGGAAACGACTGCAGACTTATTTGATGTTTGTCGAAATGCTAATCAGTGTTATCGGATAACCACTGTCGAATCTGATTCATTGCGACTTCTTGCATGAATAAACTCATGTGTGAATAAGGCAACCAAATCTCATGTTTTAGATTCTCAAGCTCATTCACGCACTCATACTCTATCATTTAATATAAATAATAGCATAACAAAGAACACACTACCAAAATGCCATGTAAATTTTTGTCCCATGAGACCGACACATGCAAGCGTCCTTTAGCACATAAGAATGATTTGAAAGAGATGAGAAAACAAATTCAATCAAACACATCTTTCATCGCATTGCGTATGTGTCAGTTTCAGGAGACATAATTTTACACAAAATCTTTCTTTACGTTCTTCGACTTTTTACAAACATGAATTACGTCTCGTGTAAAATTCAAAATTTCTTAGTGTGCACCTAAGATTACAATACCCTCAAGAGCATTTCAAAAAGCTAGTTTTCTGATTCATAGCCTACACAGCTCGAAAAAGTAGCGTGAATTTCTGTTCAATATCATGCACATAAAAGGAGCGTCACAAAACTTACAAGTAAACATTATAAATCGTGTAAAGTTCTGGGACATTCTATTCATTGCGGTAAATGTTATATACAAAAGCTTGTCTTTGTTAGAAGCATTTCATGCAAGTTACTGCTTCGTGTGGAAGGAAATACAATAATATATGCTCTGATATTTACATCACAATGAAAATTCAGATTTTTTTTCTGTGTACTTTTACGTCAATTTATGTCAACCGGCGCGCTCCCTTTATTTGCATCCAAGCAGATTTAAATTCACATGATTTGTTCTAAGTGTGTTGGCAATACGAAATCAACTATCACTCTTAAAAATAATGAATATTACGAGTGACGTAATCCTTTTTGCACGTAAATACTGCGAGTCTCAAAGATAAATATGACTCAATTGTCTGTTCTATTTCATGTATTGTTAAACCCTAATTTGAAACCAAAAATAATAAGTATTGACAATCCTCAAAGCTACATTCCGGTTGTCACATTCACAGTAGCTTCTACACAGTTCGAATAAAACCTGTAACTTTTTGTTTGTTTAGATTTAACCAATGGACTACCTGACTTATAACGCAATTCTTCATTTCTGGTAGGAAATTTACGTGATTTCTATTTCATCATAATGTCACTATGAACGTTCCGTAAAACTCAAATCACATGTGTTTTTTATACACATTACCAAATTGTCATGTAAATTTCTGTCCCCTGAGACCGACACATGCAAGCATCCTTTAGCTCATAAAAATGAGTTGAAACTGATTAGAAAACAAATTCAATCAAACAGATCTTTCGTCGAATTGCGAATGTGTCAGTTTTAGGAGACATAATTATACACGAAATCTTTCTGTACGTTTCCCGACAAGCAGTACAAGCAGTAAAATTCAAATCTAATGGAATTATCACACATCTTTATGGCCAAATTGTAGTTATTTAGCAAAATCTGCTTTGGGCTGCACACTTAGAAATTATGAATTTTACACGAGACGTAATTCATGTTTGTAAAAAGTCGGGGAACGTAAAAAAAGATTTCGTGTAAAATTATGTCTCCTGAAACTGACAGATACGCAATTCGACAAAAGATGTGTGTGATTGGATTTCACAGAAAGAAAATCTGAGTTTTCAGTGTGATGTAAATATCGAAGAATGTAAAATTGTATTTCCTTCCACACGAAGCAGCAACTTGCATGAAATAGTTGTAATGAAGACGAGCTTTTGTATACAACATCATTGGCATTGTATGGATTGTCCCAGAACTTCACACGATTAATAATTTTAATTTATAAGTTTTGTGACGCTCCATTTATAAATTTACATGACATTTTGGTAGTGTGTGTGACTTTCAGAAGTCGTTAAATATCCTTAAAATATTTTTTGATGAATGCCAACGACTGGGTTTTGCACTTTTTTTTTAATTTTAAATGGTCACCTGCATTTGGAGGTGAAGGAAAAAATTAACCAAACAGGATAAGATTGACCTTATTTTTAGCACTACAGCCATGAATACACAGAAAAAAAATCTGAATTTTCATTGTGACGTAAATATCAGAGCATGTAAAATTGTATTTCCTTTCACACGAAGCAACAACTTGCATGAAATAGTTCTAACAAAGATGATATTTTGCATACAATATTATCGGCAATGTATGGAATGTCTCTGAGCTTTACACGATATATGATGTAAATTTTTAGGTTTTGTGACGCTCCGTCTATGTGCATGATAATGAACAGAAATTCATACTAGGGAAACTGCCCCCATATTAATCTCATTGTTCCTATATTCATCCTACGATGAATCGAAGAATTGGGCAGATGAAGGATCGGTTTCGTTTTCTAATTATGTTTGCTTACGTTAAATAACTACAACAAACATTACTAACTAATCCTTCAACTGCCCAATTGTTTGATTCATCGTAGGATGAATATAGGAACAATGAGATTAATATGGGGGCAGTTCCCCTAATTCTTCGAGCTGTGTAGCCTTTTTTAAATTATTAAATTGATTATCGGATCTTAATTTTTTTCTGACGGTAGCTAGAATGCTTGAGATCAAAACTGGCATCAAGAAGCATTTGAATTTGCCATAACAGTAGCGGCATTTAGAAAATTTTATTTTCTGATTCTCAACTTAACATTTCGACCTTTTATATTTAAGAACAGAAGCAAATGGACGTCTAACGATCCGCTCCTTTTATGTACATCCAAGTAGACTTAAATTCACATGATTTTTTCAAAGGGCGTGCATTTTCGTGCTTGACGTTTTTTCTTATTTGGCATAACGGGAAAGGTCAATAGTTAGAACATAATTAGAATAAAATTATTAGACCATGTTGTCATGTAAAGAATTTTTATAGGAAAATACACTGAACGTTTAGAAATTGGTAGCCGAGAATATTCAACCGTGCCGGTGGTCTCAGCCAATGTCGACATTTACCCTAGCTAATCTCCCATATTCCCGATTACGCTCGAGATCTGGTTTTCCCCATACAATAAACTTTTATTTTTATACAACAAATACTCTTCGAACAAAAACAATAACATAGATGAGTATTTTCCTGCAAGGCACAACCAGACGCTTTCAATTCCAGCAGCATTTTCAAGTAGCCCCTTAAAATCCTTCACGTCAACAAGGTTTACGACTCTTTCTTGTTCCTGCTGAAGTATTTGCAGAACTTATCTGGAACACATTCCGGTGCTATTGAAGAAGGAATACTGGTTTTAAGGATTTGCAATAATTCATTTACGCCTGAGGGTGGGGAGATTAGGGTCAAGGAATGCGACGGCTATAAATATATTAACACTGTCATTCAAAATGGTGCGGATTAGCCGCCCGGTTGGGTCATCCATCGGACGCGTGTTTGCCGCTTGATTATAGAGTGTCTTCAATTAGTTCCATCCTTTTGGATCTCAACGCCCCTCGCTTCTCCAGTATTTTCGTCACATGAAGTGACAGATGTTTTCGTATTGACGTTATATTCACGTGGACTACTCCGTGACTATCATCATAGGCGGCCGATCTATGCTGACATTCCCCATTCACGTCATTGGCGTTCAATTAAAGCGATCAAGCCATTCGACAATTGGATCAGGAAAAACTATGGAAATTTTTAGATTTGCCTGTTTTATGTAGACTGTTTATTATTGTTGTTGTTAAGTTACTTGAGCACCTGTCACCATTTCACGCATAATTATCGTTTTATCATTTGTGTTTACATGTTCTTTTGTTTTTGTTTTTATCATTTCAGATTCAGAACTATCCTCCCTATCGCATGTTGGTAAGTGCTGCTTTACGTGTTAACCTTCAATCCATGTTTCATTATAGCTTTTTTGTTGTTTTCATTTGCTTAGAAAATCATTGTTTGCTTCCAGTAGATACGGTTGATGTTTTTGCTTATCTAATGACAGATTTTTTCAGGACGAGTCATATTCATCCGGAAACGAGTTTAATTGTGGCTTGATATTCTTCCTAGATTACGAGATTTGAGTTGAGAACAACAACAAATCAACAACATTAGAACGCCTTCCCCTCCCATACCGGAACAAAATACGCCTGTAACGAATCATATCGTTCCGCGAAATCTACAGGAGAAGGGATTAACTGATAAAAATGCAAACAGATTGAGGTTGGAATTCGAACATTCAGTGGTTTAATTCTGCATCGCATTCGCCAGTCGGTCATGAAGAAATCACGCAATGGCCGCGTGATTTCTGAAACTATTTCCCTGTTGCATCGATGGGAGACGACGCCAGCAATTAAGATGAAGCTCCTCTGAACTAGGCGCGCAACTAGCGATTGGACTGGTATGAGGCAATTTGTCCCGGTGGAATCTATTTGTGCCGAGAAAACTGACAGCAGGGTTCCGAGCGAGGGGCATCCGGTATGGCTTCTGTTTTGTGTCCAGGCTGTCTGCATTCATAACCTTTGATTTGCTTAGTCGTTGGAGCCAGAGAAAATGCGGAATGGTTTCGAGCAAGTGGCTGGAAAATTACCGGAAAATTGGTGCACTGAGAAAATGTATCGCAATAATTTGACAACTGATGTATGAAAAATCAGCCCTAAACTTGTCTAGGTGCCACTGGTTCGGATTAACCGGACCATTTTCGCTTTCTAGTTTTCCACTTCGGGTTTCTCGCGTTTCAAGAAATCCAGCAAATTTTCCACTCAGATGATTGCAGCAATTGATTGCCTCTTTCCAGAATTGGCCTAATCAGACAACATTTTCCACTGCTCGGAAAGATAATTTTCCACAGCACAGATTATCATTGCTAGTTGAGGGGGAAGGGGGTTGACCTATCTGTAAAATTGTCCTCGACGGAAGATAATTATGGAAAAGTTGACCAGCTGGGAAGGTTAGATAGCGAAATGGGGTGCCTCTATGGAGTTAATAATATGAAGGCAAACAATTTTTTTTGCGTCATGTTATATCTCATATTGGGATGCGTAGATAAAGGAAAGTGTAGACGATAAGGGCCCTTGATGATTAGTAGCTCTGATGTTAATGAATAGTCTCTATATTGGCGTTGAATGTTTTAATGAAATTTCATGGGCAAAATGGCAGCCGAACTCACAAAATCTTCTGTCTATTATGAACTAATTCTTGTATGCATAGGTGCCAATTAGGGTAAATATTTATTCTGTATACAGTGACGGACAATGCAATAAGACCAAAGCCAGATTTTCATACAACATGGTCATATTGGGGGGCTTGTCTTTCATTTTTCCTAGAGCCAATTGAGCTGAAATTTCGGCTGTGGTACAGCCTAAATTTGCATCTGCATGAAATCCATAATTTTACATTCAGCATTTTAAAATTCACAGACGCCGCATACGACAAAACAATAAGACCACCTTTTGGTTTCCATAACTAATGCTCAAATTTGAGGATCTGAATTTTTTGTTTTGATGTACGCGTCATTTTAAAATCAGTACACTACACATCGTAATTCAAACTCATCAATACTCATCTATGGAAATAAAAAGGGGGTCTTATTGTTTTGCGTTGATGGTGCCTGCAGCTTCTGAAGTCGTGAATGAAAAATTATGAATTTATTACAAATGAAAATTCAGGTTATTTCTAGGCTGTTGCCAAAATTTCAGTTCAATTGCTTCACAGAAAAATTAAAAAACGAGCCTCCAAACATGACCGTTTTGTATGAAAATCGGGCTTTGGTCATATTGTATTGTCCGTCACTGTAGTTGTATATGGAGACTTAATACTGAAACCCATAGCTGCTAACGTACCACAAATATAGTTGTATATGGAGACTTAATACTGAAACCCATAGCTGCTAACGTACCACAAATATAGAAGTGTTTACGATGAGCGGCGAATTACATTTCGTTTCCCCCTTTTCTAAAAACTTTCGGATTTACTTATGACGAATATGCTGAAGGCGTTTTTGCCCAAGCGCCCTGCTCCTCAATGTTTTGACGCGGCTGGGTAGTTCAGCGGTTACCCATTCTGCTTACTGAGAAGAAGGTCGGAAGTTTAATCCCAGGTCCGTCCACATCCTTGCCATTTGTCAATTTGCCTCGTTCTATCTCTACTAAATTTTAAGCAACAACCAGTCAACTGCTCTTTCATTGATCTACAGAGAACCCATGATCTAAATAACACAACTATTCATTCCTTAGCAATTGTGGAGATAAAGAGATATCTATACACAGAAAAAAATAATGAATTTTAACAAGCGCGTAAAATTTCCCCTCGTTTAATTTCAAGCCAAAGGAGACGGAATTGTTTGCAGTTTTTCATGCGCCATACGAAAATGTTTGCAATCTTTCATACAACAGGCTAGATTCAGGCGTTATCTGGTTTAAGTTTACATGAAATATCCCATTATCTTATGCCAAATCTAGCATTCCCTCTATGTGCATTATATAACGCAGAAAATTCAATGTTTCTTTTTATTTGTGTACGGTCTCTAACAACGATTGTCAATCTAAAGATGCAGTTTGGGAGTAGATTCCATCATTTTTTCTTTGTCGAGTTCACCATAAATGGTTCTCTTTGCACCCTACACTCAGGCAAATAAACTTAAGAATTTGAAAATTTCAACTTTTGAATTTCATAAACGAGACTTATGAATGGATTTTGTTTTACTGAAGGCTGATCTTGTGCGCCTTGCTTCAGCCTTTCCTGTTTACAAGCGTTGATATAAACAAGTGGTCTACTGGATTCGTGACCGCTACGTTTAAGGTTCGATTCCAGGATGCTCCGTTTTTTTTTTTTTTTAAGTTTTCAACATCATTTTTTTTCGAAAGGTAAATTAACAAAATTCATACTGATTTCTTGTGGCAAAAAATCATAATGCAATCTTATGAATATCGAAAGTTTATTTCGCTGAGTGTAGTTCTGATCAGCAACGGAGTACATCGAAAAAATAAATCACATAATCAGTGGAAAATATCCACTAGAAATTCACTTAACTTTCATGTGATTCAGGAAGTGGAAAATGCTTTGCCATATCAAGTGAATCTTATGTGTCCAGTGAAATGTAAATGATTAGTCAAGTAGAATTTCTTTTTCTATGTGATATTCATGAAAAAGTCACTTATTTTAGAGATGGAAAATATCTACATGTGTTTCCAGTAGTAGCTAAGTGAAATATTTGTTGAGTGTAGTGATCCTCAAGTTGACGTAAATTTGACAGAAAACCTATGGGAAAACTGTCAAATTCACGCAAACGCATCCGCAACGTATCAATTGTGGGCCAGTCAATAGTAAAAGATTTGCGGAAGCTGCCGTTTTTGAGCCAATCGTGCATATTTTGCACTGCAGCGTTATCAGCCTCTGTGGATAAAATAAACACCGTTGCCAAATCGTTGAATCGTATTTCCGAATATCTCTTACTATGGAATCACTACAACGGAGGAGCAACTAAGATGTGCACGGTCACGGTCAAGTTTGTTTCCGAAAAGTGGGTCACTTTATTTTTTGACTATTTGCATCGATTTATAGTGAACTGTACCTCATTCAAGAAAATTAGTAAAATCATTGGATAGATGAGACAATTTCCAACCTACTGGTTGCAATGACTTGTATAGATGAACTCTCATTCACGAGAAATGTCCGATAGAAGTCGGAAAATAAAGTTGCTTTATATCGAGGTATTACTGTATTTGATTCTTTCGTACGTTCTAATTTGGTTCAAGGTGAATTGGGACTCTGTGTGAATACTTGCAGCTAAAGGTTGAACAGGTCTAAAAATGCGTTTTATTTTCCAGAGTTCATTGTATTAGGTGCGCAACTAAGTTCCCGCTGTTTAGCAATAGATGGCGCCAGTAGTAAGTGCTGGTCAAATGTTGTACATCTCATGCGTCATAAACCAAGCTCAGACATATGGTAAACAAACCGCTTTGCCAAATCAGTGATTTTGGTTTAGTGTTATATATTTTGGTTGTTTGAAGATGTCTGATTTCGTGCCAAATAATCGTCATTTGCGAGAAGTGTTGATTTTCTTCTTTCATTCGAAGAAAACGGCGGCTGAAGCACATCGAGAGCTCCAAAAAGTTTACGGTGATGCTGCTCTGAGTGAAACAACGTGTCGTGATTGGTTTCGTCGCTTCAAAAACGGTGATTTCAGTGTTGATGATCGTCCGCGTGAAGGAAGGCCAAAAAAACTTCGAAGACTCTGTATTGGAGGCATTGCTCGATGAGGATCCGTGTCAAACGCAAGAAGAGCTTGGTTCAGGATTAGGAGTTTCCCGCCAAGCCGTTTATAAGCAATTGCATGCGTTGGGAATGATTCAAAAGCAAGGAACTTGGGTTCCTTGCGATTTGAAGCCAAGAGATGTTGAGCGTCGTTTATGCGTCTGTGAACAACTGCTCCAGCGGCAAAAAAGGAAGAGTTTTCTACATCGCATTGTGACGGGTGACGAAAAATTGATTCATTACAGTAACCCAAAACGGAAACATTTATGGGGACTGCCCGGGCATGCTTCAACATCGTCGCCTAGGTCGAATATTCACGCTGCGAAGGTTATGCTGTGTATTTGGTGGGACCAAGTTGGTGTTATTTATTATGAGCTGTTGAAACCAAACGAAACCATTACCGGGGAACGGTATCGAACTCAATTTATGCGATTGAGCCGAGCACTGCACGAAAAACGGCCACAATACGAGCACAGACACGAAAAAGTGATTCTTCAGCATGACAACGCTCGACCTCACGTTGCGAAACCCGTGAAAACCTACTTGGAAACGCTCAAATGGGAAGTCCTACCCCACCCGCCATATTCTCCTGATATTGCACCGTCCGATTATTACTGGTTCCGTTCGATGGCACATGGTCTCACTGGTCAGCAATTCCACGCATATGATGACATCTCAAAATGGCTTGAATCTTGGATAGCATCAAAAGACGAACAGTTCTATCGAAATGGTATTCACGTTCTACCAGAAAGATGGGAAAAAGTCGTAGCTAGTGATGGGCAATACTTTGAATAATTCGTTTGTAACCTTTGTTTTCAAAATAAAGTTCCAGAGAATTTCAGATAATTTTTCAGAGAAGTTCAGGGAAATTCTTCAGAAAATTTTAGGAAAGTAATTTCAGGGAAGTTTTTCAGAGGAATTTCAGGGAAGTTTTTCAGAGAAACTATAGGGAAGTTCTTCAGAGGAAATTCAGGGAAGTTCTTCACAGAAATTCAGGGTAGTTCTTTATAGATGTTCAGGGAAGTTCTTCAGAGAATTTCGGGGATGTTTTTCAGAAAACTTCGGGGAAGTTCTTCAGAAAACTTCGGTGAAGTTCTGCATAGAACTTTGGGGAAGTTCATCAGAGAACTTCAGGGAAGATCTTCAGAAAACATCAGATAATTCTTCAGAGAAGTTCGGGAAAATTATTTAGGGAATTTCAGAAAAGTCTGTTCAGAGAAGTTCTTCAGAGGAATTTCAGGGAAGTTCTTCATAGAAATTCAGGGAAATACTTCACAGAACTTCGGGGAAGTTCTTCAGAGAACTTTGGTGGAATTCTAAACAAAACTTCGGGGAAGTTCTTCAGAGAACGTCAGGAAAGTTCTCTGGAGATCTTCGGTGATTTTCTTCAGAGAACCTCTTGGAAATTCTTCAGAAAAGTCCAGGGAAGTTCTTCTGAGAAGGTCAGGGAAGTTCTTCTGAGAAGTCCAGGGAAGTTCTAAAGAGAAATAGGAAAATCGGTTTAATTAATTGCTTTGAGGTTTCAAATTGTTCGTACCGATGCTTAGAGCAGCAAAAATTAAATGAAATTGAAATGACAGTTCTATTTAAAATACGTTTATTATTCACAAGAGGAATGGCTGTCAATTTCACGTGATTTTGAAGAAAAATGGCAGTTTTCCAATTGTGCAGGAAAGTTAGACGGAAAACACGTTAGTATAAATGCCCCTGCAAAGAGCGTCAGGGATTATTTCAATTAATAAAAGCAGTTCAGCATCATTCTAATGGGAATGGTGTATGCTGAATACAAGTTTACGTTTGTCAACATAGGAGCAAAAGGAAGGATCAGTGATGGTGTGGTATTTGCCGATCGCTGTTGAGGAATCTGATGCTGGATCTTTAGCTCATGAGATGCCTGTTTCGGCTCCGATGGTAGGCAAGTTGTATGGCTAATCTGACGCGAGGACAATCAGCTGCTCTTGAAACATTCTGAATATTATTTTTTCTTCATATGACTGCTCAAATTTGTTATTCAAATTCCTTAAAGGCATCGAATATTTGTTATACAAGGCAGTCAATTAGTTATACAAGGCTAACAACGTCTCCAGCAACGAGCGCCATATCATCATATGACTTTTTACGCTTCAAATTGCGCACTGCTGGCTTTGGTTTGAATCCACTCGGATTTTCAAGTTTTAAAAAGGGGTGATTGTACGTTGGAGTCAGGGATCAAAACCAAAGGTTGAACCTCGGAACTGGTAGAATCACAATCTGCCTCTCAACGTTATCATATTGAAAATACTTAGTTCTTAGCTAGGCATCAATATCCCCTGGTCTAGACTTTCTTAGGATGAGGAACTGCAAAGCAGAATAATACACTCGATTTGAAGTATACACTTCCCCAGGTGGTCGGGATTAGTTGGGTCATACAACACCGGATGTTGCTCCCACACCAACAAAGATTGCTACTCAAAAAACCGAAAACAAAAAAAAAAAAAAAAAAAAAAACCACCAAAAAAAAACCCAGAAACATAAAAAAAAACAAAAAAACACACAAAACACGCTTCAATCAACCAAAACATCGCTCATCAAAACTTTGAGCTATAACTACTTAGTTTAGGTGTTCCTATGAACTATTACATAGTTTTCTAGCTTATAGCTCACTTTATACTAGAAATAGCCGCCTTGTGGCGGCCCCTTAACGGTGCGCTTGAAACAGCGGCAAGGCTTTGGTGGTGCGCTTATATATATAGCTGTTGCCAACCGACATGAGAAATCGCCTATCGACACCTAGAACAGGACCAGCCAGCTGTTAGTGCAAAAACATCACCATTTACCTGTCAAAAAAGCCCGTTTTTTATTGGTCGCTGTGACAACCGCCTCTACCGCCACCGTCGAGTTATGTTACAAGCAGGCAGTCTGTTGTTGGTTTGACCGTGTTGCCAGTAGTCACTGCTTTTTCACGTTTTTCGTTTGTGACAACCAGAACAAATGCGAAAGCAAAAGTTCACATTTGCAGTGGTTTATTTTGAATCAGTTTGAAATGAAGTGCAAAGTGATAAATTGTGGTCGCAGTGACGTGTCACATCCGGGTCTCCATTTTCATCGGTTCCCGAGAGATCCAATCGTTCGTCGAGAGTGAGTTAAGGCCTGCATTGGGAACGCAAGCGAGGAAGGCATTCTCTTGCTCTCTTGAAATTCAATGAAACCTCATAAATTAACGTTTAGTTTGGTGCAGCTTCATTTCCCGAACGGCAAAAGAAATGCCAATAGAACTTGGAATATTCCAATTGTCGTCTCTCCGCCGGATGAAGAGTGGCAGGAAATGGAGGTGGTTGAGAACATTGATGGTGGTGAGAATAGTGGAAAAGGCTATGCTGCATCAAATGGAAGATTTCTGGAATTTGGAATTGTTGAAAACACTGAACAGGTACCTATGCTGGGAGGAGATACTACGTCACAGTAGTCTATGAGGTAAAATTTTTCGTTTGACAGAGCAAGTTACCATGCTTAAAAGGTAATTCGATTGGATGGAATGTTTTCAGCTTCATTGAATCGCATCTTCTACGTTAGATCGATTCGTCGTTGGAAAAGTCGCTACGTCAATTTGGTTGTGCGAAAGAAAAAAGATAATCGTACAGGGTGCGGCAGAAAATAATGCGAAAATGTTCAAACTTGAGTATTGGGTTAATTCGTGTAGCTAGTGACTAATTTCTGTCGAACGTGTATTTGTTTATGTTTACCTTCAAGTGCTGCATCCAAACATTCTATTTGTTTTATTGCAAATTCGTCAAAATGTTCGCGAAAGAAGTGATCACCAGTTTGTTGCTCGCACAGAAGAAGCCGAAAGAGATTGCCAAGGTGGTAGGGTGCCATTTGGCAATAGTTTACCGCATTAAAAAGTCCCTGCAGGATGGTCTTAAGCAGCGGAAGCCGGGAAGCGGACGTCCGCGCTTTGCACGCACGCCGAACGTGATCAAATCGGTCCGTGTGAAAATTGCTCGCAACCCGGTGCGTTCCAAAAGAAAACTTGCAAAGGAAGCCAATATTTCGGAGAAATCCATGCGAAGAATCATCAAAGAAGACCTGCATGCATCTTCCGGAGCCAGAGTGAAACGCCACTTGATTACGGACCGGGTCAAGGAACTACGAATGACTCGTTCCAAGAGATTGCTTCCCTTGTTGAAGAAGGAAAAAATGATAATCCTGTTCTCCGACGAAAAGCTTTTCAGCATCGATGCTGTGGCCAACAGCCGCACGGATCAGTTCATTTCACCGCAGAAAATGGAGAACGTTCCGGAAAAAGTGAAATTCAAATTTCAAACCAAACATCCGGCTGGTGTCATGATGTTTGGCTTGGTGGCGTCCAACGGTTTGAAAATGCCGCCTGTTTTCATTGATGCTGGAGTTAAAATCAATACCGAAGTGTATATCGGTATTTTAAACGACCAAGTGCTTCCCTGAGTGAAGGCCAACTTCTCCGAGGACCAAAACGTTGTCCTACAGTACGATGGAGCGCCGTGTCACACGTCCAATCAAACCCAACAATGGTTGAACGATAACATGAAGTTTTGGCCGCAGGATTTGTGGCCCCCTAGCAGTCCAGATCTTAATCCGTTGGATTATTCGATTTGGGCATATGTTGAAACACGAGCCTGCAAAACATCACACCCTAGTGTGAAAACCCTGAAGTCAACCATAAAACGCACATGGCAGTCAATGTCGGAGGATTACGTTCGGAAGGCATGCTCTGGCTTCTGGCGTCGGCTCGAGGATGTTATTAATAAAAATGGAGGACACATTGAATAAATTTGTTTAAAAGGACTTTCTAAAGATAATTGCACTCGACAGCCTTGGTGAAAACACCAAACCGTTCTGCACGAGAGCCGAACTTGACTGCAAACACACCACCATGTGGCTATAATTTACCACTTCAGTTTCGTGCTTATAGATGAACCCGCAACGCAATGGACGCGACACGAGTGTACACGCTCGTGTTTTGCTTTAGACACCGTGTCTTGATTTTTGGGAAAACACCCGAGCCGAGTGGTTACGATCACAAGAAAGCTCTCAACATACACCCAGTATGACACTGGTTACCACGGATAGAGCATTGCTCGTCGGATGATTCTAAAAATTTGATAATTTGACTTATAGGTTTGTTTTCTTGGCTGTTGGGTGACGGGCGCATAAGTTGATTGAGTTTAACAAGCACGGCATGGGTAGAAATAAAATAAATTAACCACGCGTGTATTCCGCAATCGGACACAATCGGAAACACTCGGCTGTGGTGTTTGCCGAAACATCATACACGATGTCCGAAGCCAAAACACGAGCACTGGCATTGGTGTTGTACCCACCGCGTTGCGTGTAAGTCTGGAAGCACGAAGTCAAAGTGGTGAATTTAATACACGCGCTAGCGTGGTAAAAAATAGCTCGGCGTGCAGTGTAGTGTTTGGACATGGCTGCAAAACGAAAACGTAACCTCACCAAAAAAAAAAATCCAATAGGTACTTACTATCTCAAAATACAATAAAATCTCCCCACAAAACCCCAAAACCGCGCTATCTCTGATCACGAATAAAACAACAACACTCACTACCCCCCCCCTCCTTTTTTTTATTCCTTTTAAGTTTTTCTCTTTAAAGGCGTACGTCAAAATTTGGTCAATATCAACTTGACGTATTTCTTCCATTTTCCATTTAAAAAACCTGAACACCCCTCATTTTGAATTGTTGTGTAGAATGTTGCTCCTATTTTGATTTTGGAATTCACTCTTCAGTTGTCAAAATGCCGTCCAAGCAAGAAGAGCAGCGTATCAAAATTTTGCTCGCGCATCGCGAAAATCCGAGCTACTCGCACGCAAAGTTGGCAAAATCGCTAAAAGTTGCCAAATCAACCGTTACAAATGTAATTAAAGTGTTTGGGGAACGTTTGTCGACAGCCAGGAAGTCTGGATCGGGGGGAAATCGAATCCGGAAGCCGCTGAGACGACAAAGAGAGTTGCCGGTAGTTTCAAGCGAAACCCTAACCTATCTCTCCGAGATGCCGCAAATAAGCTGGGTGTATCGTCTACAACCGTGCATCGAGCCAAAAAACGAGCCGGACTATCGACTTACAAGAAGGTAGTGACTCCAAATCGCGATGATAAACAAAATACGACGGCCAAAGCGCGATCCCGGAGGCTGTACACGACGATGCTGACGAAGTTTGACTGCGTGGTAATGGACGACGAAACCTACGTCAAAGCCGACTACAAGCAGCTTCCGGGACAGGAGTTTTATACGGCAAAAGAAGGGGAAAGGTAGCAGATATTTTCAAGCACACGAAACTGTCAAAGTTCGCAAAGAAATATCTGGTTTGGCAAGCCATCTGTACCTGTGGCTTGAAAAGCAGCATTTTCATAGCTTCCGGGACTGTCAACCAAGAAATTTACGTGAAAGAGTGTTTGAATAAACGTCTGCTGCCTTTCCTGAAGAAACACGGTTGTTCCGTACTGTTTTGGCCGGATTTGGCATCTTGCCATTACGGTAAAAAGGCCATGGAGTGGTACGCCGCCAACAACGTGCAGGTGATTCCCAAGGACAAGAACCCTCCCAACACGCCAGAGCTCCGCCCAATTGAGAAATACTGGGCTATTGTCAAGCGGAACCTAAAGAAGACCAAAAAAACTGCTAAGGACGAGCGAAAAAGGTGGACAAGGTGGCTGTACAAAATCTGATGGCAGGGGTCAAGCGTAAGGCCCGGCAATTCGGATTTGGAAAAGCGGAAGCCTAACTGAATATTTTTCCTGAATTTTATACTAATTGAACTTGAAAAAGAAATTTAATTTGATTTTTTAAATAAAAGATTTCACCGATTTACACGCGTTTTCCCTTGACCAAATTTTGACCGTATCACCTTTTATGACACAGAGAACCAATAGGCTATAGTGCTTCGGCACATGCCTGTGGAACAGTAACTTTATTGAAATTATCTGTATCATAAATTCTCATGTGAGGATTATGTTGTATTTATGCAGCAAAACAATTGGGCTTCTTTGTTTTTGAGCACGTGCTGGGAAAGAGTTTCCTGTCGAGTGTACCTGTCGTTAATGGAAAACAAAGTGGCTTCAATACGTCTTTAAATTTAAATTTTATTAAACCTATAGAAAATATTTTTTCCAAAATTATAATCGGTTATTCGGAGGGCACAGAATGATTGCCTGCAGAAATTACTGCGGAACTTCAGAAACATCTTTTGGAGGACCTCCATAAATTATTTCTGTATGAACTCCTTCCGAAGAAACTTCTGAATTTCTTCCTGGAAAAGCACCAGGAATTTCTATCGGAGAATCTTAAGAAATTCATCCTGGAGAAACTCCTGGAATTCCATCAGGAGGAACTCCAGGAAATCTTACTAAAACACTCATATAATTCTACCTAGAGGAACTCTGGGAATTCTTCTTGAAGAAAACTAATGAATTCATTCAGAAAGAACTCCACGAAATCCTCCTCCATTGATGCTTTCTGGAAGAATTCTAGGAATTCCACTGAAGGAAATTGGGTTTAAAGAGGAATATCTGGAGTTTCTGCAAGGAGAAATTTTTGAAGGAACTCCTGCGAAAACATGGAGGAACTCCAGGAATAATTTCTGGAAGAATTCCCGTAAAAATCTGGAGGAAATCTAGGAGAGATTCTTGGTTGTACTTCGGGAGAAATATTAGGCGGAATTCAAGGGAAAATTCGAACGAAGTCCTGAAGGAATCTCCGGAAGATTTCCTATTGTAATTCCCGGAAGAAATTTTCCCCGAAAGAAAGACATTCCCATTGTCAGAGGAATTGATGGAATAACCCCAAAAGTTGGAGATCTTTTCAGTGGAGGTTCACTGAGGAGGTAATTCTAGAGGAATTTGCGAAATAATTCCTGAAAAAAATTCTCGAACGATTCCTAGAAGAATTTATAATCTCCATTTCGGGCAGCAAGTTTTTCACAAATTTTCTTGGAAACAAAATCTTGATTATGTTAAATCAAACCAAACGCCAAGCACTACGCAACATTATGACGTTTCAAAATCATAACAAACGCCTTAACGCTGAAGGTGTATTGTGACGGCAAACGCGTCAAGCGCGTCGAAAACGCGTTGTAGTACAAAACGCTGATGACAAAGTCCGACGCGACGCAACGCGCAACGCGCTATTGTGATCCAGCCTTTAGCGTCTAAAGGCTTGGTTTTGATGCTTGTTGGAGTTGCAGAACGGTGGAAGCAAGTGGTTGCGTACGAGGTTTACGAAAGCATCAATTCCTCCAGAGCAACTAAAGAAGCTAGTGTTGTCCGTTATTGAAAAATCGGAAGAGATTGGCTTACGAGAACAATTTATTACCTCTGACTCCGGTTCCGAGAATCAAAAGATGTGGAAGGATATGGGGCTGAACATCAAAAAACCAGAATATCCTGTCTGATCTGGAACTGCAACATCCCATCGACAACAGCCGAAAACTGGAGATCGTGCCCGACCCAGTCCATGTTTTTAAAAATGCAATTCATGGATGAATCAACAACAGATTTCTCGTCGTTCCAAAATGTTACGTCGATAGGCCATTCATCGGATATTGTGCATCGAGATCATCTGAAGGAGTTGGTCGAATTCGAGGCAGGGAATCAATTGAGAATGGCTCATAGGTTATCTCCAGTCAAGTGGCGTTCGATGTTCCTGTTTCGTCTGTCGACAAAATGAAAGTATCTAACGCAACAAAATATTGCAATCGAGCGGTTGCTGCTGCGCTACGCGTAGTGGATTCCTAGAAAAACCGACCTGAGCTGCTAACCACAGCATGCTAGATTGAAGACATGTCATACTGGTACGAAACAATCAATCATCGTTCGGAAGATCATGCGCTGCACTTATCAGACCCAGACCCTAGATCGACACTCATAATGGCAGTAGGCTAGAGTAGGTGTGTGTTTCTGCTCAAGCTCGAGGTCATCAATTTCTGAAGTGTGACGTTTAAAGTCCACCGGAAAAGTCGTTAAATCAATCTGATTGAAAAGCACATTGCTACTGTTCGTGAACCCTCCGACGACGCTTGTCAGGATGATTCCCGGTAGGTCCATAACTACCAACTTGTTGCATCCAACTACCACCTGTTTGACGACTGTAGAAGAAACACTGTAGGTTGACAAGCACCTGTACTCCCACTTGACCTATGATGGCAATGTTTGTACGCTTTATGCAATAAAGCAATTCAATCTCTTAATTATATTTTTATGACTTGCTAACACGGCATTTACACCGGCATGTTGTCATCTGCCTACTTCCGTTGAAGACAGTGCAGCTATCAAGTGATTCTACATGAACAGTTAGAACCGCTTATGACATGAGATTTAACTATCAGTGGGTTCATGAAACCCTTGTAGACTTCCTTCCTCATTACTACTCAACGTTACACAGAAGCGTTTGATCCTCTCAGTCCAGTGTAAGATTCGCAGAATTCACACCGTCCAATAATGATGCACTTCAATCGCGCTTGTTTGCAGCTACTGAATCGATCCCAGAACAACAATCATCCAGTCGTCAAACGCTAATGTCACTTATCTCTAAACAATCCTGCCCACCTCCATCAAGGAAGCGGTATTTTCCTTCAGTTATATCAGCTTTTATCAGCAAAAAACCGGTATAACATCGCGCCGTCCGCACAGATCCACCGATTTCTGGTTTCATCCTCGCCGAGATTACGGATGAATGAGCGTAAGAAATGCTGACTGGTGTCGGTTTTTTTTCTCGAATTTTAATTCTCATCGTAAAAACCACTAGATCCACCGTAAACTCATCCCACGCGCGACTACACCACATGATTTCACGACGAAGAAAAAAAAACCCTCATTACTCTTTTACTGCCCCCAGACTGCTGCTGTTCCTAGCCGGCGCGTTCTCGGTCAGTCAGTGCTCACTTTGTGTGAGTTTGTGCACTTTCGTGCTTTTGGGATTCCGAGTTCAACCCGTTCAACCGCAACCATTTTCCGGGATCGTCTCTCATCGGCCGATCAGACAAGGAAGGCAGAACGCGCTTCAGGCGGATCGGTTGTGACGTCAGTGAACGCGGAATTGTGGTGGTTTATGGTCTACCGATATTCCGGTGGGTGTTTTGTTTGCACCATCATTTGTAGTAAAACATTTACGGGACTTTCATTTTTTCCTTTGCCTCGGAGAGCAAAGATTGCGACTGGGATGTCATGTTGGATCTGCTTGTTTCCTAAGAAAAATCTGTTTAATATTACTAACACGGGCGCCTTGCGGGGGATGTTCGAAATAAACATCACAGATGTTTGTGGATTGTTTCAAGCGAAGTCCAGGATTGTTTAAAAGCGTGTTTAAAAACTGTGGCGCTTGCAGCGGACTTTGAATTTATAGTCGCTGACTGAAACACAATCAGTTGCAAGTTCAGGAGAGTAGGCAGGATTTAAATACGGTGTAATTTTGTGGATCATAAATCCATAAAATATCGACTGGCTACAATACCATTTAGAATGCATGTCGTTTTATGGAATTGAGAAACCAAAATCGTACAGGGTGTCTCACAATAGGTGTCACTAAAACAAAATCGGATTACAGCAAAACAAATCAACCAAATCATAGCATTTATTTTGCATTTGAAAGATACATGTTATAGTAATAAATCATATTAATTCAATTCGAATCTCTCGCCTTTTTCCTTGATAACTTTGCCCAAACGCCTTGTAAACCCATCGCAGCTGGCACGCACGGTTTTCTGATGAATTTGGTCCCAAATATCAATCAAATGTTTCTTGAATCGATCTAAAGTAAGCCCTTTCGTAACCCCAAACAAAATAGTCAAGTGGGTTGAGATCCGGTGAAGATGCAGGCCATTCTTCGCTTGTGATGAAATCGGGCAAATTTTCCGCGCACCACGCTTGTGTCTTCTTTGCCTTGTGAGCTGGAGCTGAGCCCTGTTGGAAACAATATGGTGTATTTCCATGAGGAAGCAAGTGGTTCTTCAAAACCTGCTCGATGTAATATTCAGTGTTGATTTTTACGTTAGGTTCTATGAAAAGAAGAGGAAGTTTTCCTTTTCGTGAAACGGCGCCCCATACTATGATTTTCGATACATTCTGATAGCGTTCTACAGCTAGTTTATCTCTTGGAATATTGGCAAGACTTTTGCCATAAACACGATCATTTTGTTGATTATGACTGTCCTGAAGGAGGAAGAGCTTTTCATCCGAAAATAAAATCTCGCAGTCACCGTGCCGAACCAAAAGATTTCTGCTTCTTTGGACCCTGGCTTGCTTTTGACGCTCCGTCAACCCGTGAACCCGTTGTTTCTTGTACGGCTTGCATTTCAGATCATGTCTGAGGAGCCTGTTCATTGAAGCAGGGGACATTTGAAATTGTTTGCTCAATTTACGGCCAGATACGGCCGGATTACGTCTTATTCGCTCCCTCACACATTTGATCTTTTTCTTCGTTCTGGCAGTTCGTCTGGCACCTCCTTTGTGTTGAATATGGACATTTTCAGTTTCCTTGAACCGTTTCAAGGTACGGAAAACAAAACGCTTACTCACTCCGAATCGCTTAAGGCTATTGAATATCTGACACGGTCTAAGCCTTTGCAAATGTAATTTTAAAACTTGCTTAATTTATCTTCATCGATAGGCTGTCAAAAGAATACACTCAAAACGGGTATAATCAATTCCGCTGTTAAAATTACCCAGCTGAAATAATCCAAGACTGAAAAAAGGTGACACCTATTGTGAGACACACTGTACAATGATCGAATGTTCTTTTTGATAACTATACGGTCCGATTCATCGAATTGATGGTATTATGGATCGTTTCATGTACAATGGCATTCTCAATGATGTTATGCTACCGTATGCAAAGTGTAATATGCCAATAGAATGGATATTTCAACAAGATATCGACCTCAAAAACACTGCCAAAGACGTCAAACAATGGTTTAAGGATAGACAATACAATAGTTATGGTTGACCATCCGGAGTCTCCGGATCTCAACCCGATCCAGAACCTTTGGGAGAGCGTAAATCGAAGAATCAACCGCGAAAATGTGCGCAATAAGGATCAACTGTTTGAGCAAATCCAAAAAGCTTGGGCAGAGATCCCACAAGACATCTTGAGCTACTTGATCGACAGACACGTTCCAAAAAAAGCCCCCCCCCCCCAAAAAAAAAACCCTGGCCAACAGATGCCCTGCGTAGGTTGAAATCGAAAAAGAGAGCGGCTTTACGTAGGTTTTCGAAACACCAGTCAATAACATTACGGAGCCGTTACGAGACGCTCAACCATCGATGCAAGCAGCTGGCTCGATGCTGCTTTTCGACCCACCAACGCAAGCTGCAAAGCAAACTGAGGCATAGTTCTGAGGTATTCTGGCGACACATCAATGAACAACGCATGGAGAACGGTTTACCTTCATCCATCTCTCGGAACGGGGCTATCGCTGAGTCCGTTGTCGACATCTGTAGCATGTTCTCGGAAAAGTTTGCAGATGTTTACCATAACGATGCCCTCCAGCCACAGCAAATCGAAGTTGCTTCGAATAACGTCCCTTTGTCTGACCGGTATTTCATCGCAATTCCTATCGACGATGCACATATCGTCGCTGCTGCAAACAAGTTGAAGGCGTCTAGGTACGCTGGACCGGACGGTATTCCATCCGTGTTTCTAAAACATTGCATTGCTTCGCTGACTGCATCATTATGCCACATCTATCGGTCATCATTGACGACCGGTAAGTTTCCGACACTATGGAAGGAAGCGTACATGTTTCCCGTGCACAAAAAGGGAGTTAGAAGATATGCTGATAACTATCGCGGAATTTCGAGCTTGTGCGCAGCCTCTTAGCTGTTTGAACTGACCGTTTTGGAACCCGTATTTTTCCACGTGAAGCAATATATCAGCGACGATCAACATGGATTCATGTCAAAGCGTTCAACGACCACAAACCTGCTATCAATCACTTCCTTCATCATGGATGGGATTTCAGCTGGTTCACAAACGGACGTTATCTACATGGAGCAATCTGCTGCCTTCGACAGAATCAACCATGACATAGCTGTGGCAAAACTGTGGCCAAAAGACTTGGCTTTGGCGCCTCCTTGCTTCACTGGTTCAAATCGTATCTTTGCGGCAGAACTCTCAAGGTTAAAATTGGCGTTGAGCTGTCCTCTTCGTTCCCCGCCTTGTCCTGCGTTCCCCAAGGTTTACCGCTGATCTTTCTTTTGTATTTCAACGATGTCAACCTGTTGCTGAAATCTCATCGGCTTAGCTTTGCTGACGACCTTAATCTACATTCGCGTGCATTTCGAGACGTCTTACAGTTGCAAGAAGATTTAGAGACAGTACAAAGGTGGTGCGAAGTGAACTGTATGCTCTTGAATCCGGGAAAGCGTACCGTTGTCACTTTTTCTAGGAAGAAGTCTCCTATTATCTTCGGGTATTCCTTGGTTGGAACTCCTCTGTCAAGAGATAATCAAGTATTTAAAGGACCTTGGTGTGATACTCGACGAAAAACTCACGTACAAACCTCACATGTCCTACTTCATAACGAAAGCTTCCCGAAATCTCGGCTTCATTTTTCGCATGACTAGAGAATTTCGAGACGTTTACTGCCTTAAGTCGCTGTACTGTTCGTTGGTGATGTCCACCTTGGAATATGCTTCCCCGATCTGGAACCCTCATATCCAAAATGGCGTCGAACGTATTCAACGACTTTTTATCCGATACGCTCTTCGTAGACTGCCTTGGAGGGACCCATTCAACCTTCCGAGTTACGAGAGTCGCTGCCTTATGATTCATTTGGACACTCTTAAAATTCGTCGAGAAGCAGCGAAGTCACTTATCGTCGCGGATTTGCTGTCTGATCGAATAAACTGCCCTTCACTGCTGGCCGATATTCCACTCCAGGCTCGTAGCCGTATCTTACGAAACACCTCCCTCCTTAGAGTTCCACACAGGGGAACCGTCTACGGGACGAAATCTGGAATGATTGCTTTGCAACGTGCCTTTAATTCTGGTACAAGTATCGTCGATAGAATGAGTCTGAACACCCTGCAGTGTTTCTTTTTATAGCTTTGCTCAGAGCGTGATTGGTCGAACACGAACAGCGAATAGAAACAACCCGCAAAAGCCACAGTGAAGAAGACGAAGAGGATTTTTTCGATGCGGAAAGCGAGCAAGTCGAGACGAATGGTGAAAACAAAAGCTGACAAGAGCCTGTTGACACGCTCAATAGTGATTACCCAGATAATGATTAAATAATTGTTTATTTTTGTATGTTTATTTATTTATTATTTATTTAACTTTTTACATCTGCTACAGTTAAGATAGTTTTTTTTATCATTTGGACACCAAATTAGTCTGCTGATAATTAAATCAAATAAATAAATAAATAAGATCGATGTAACGATTTAGGGTATTTTTATCTTATACAAGCAATGGTTAGCAAAATAGGGCAAAATGGATCACTCGCATGTTACGATCAAAACGAAACCTTTGCCTTAGTTGTTTTTTTTTACCATTTTGTGCATATGAAAGTATACAGTTTAATTATCAATTTTACTAACAGTTTCAATTGTAGGGCGTATAAATTAAAAAGTTTGAGTGGGAAAAAGGATTGAAAACTAATTCCTTGTCAAATTGTCTGGGAAACCAATGATAGAAGTTCCGATTGCCGTATGTTAAAATCAACACAGTTTGAAAAAATCATGTAATTTTGTACGATATCTAATGACCATATTTTGAACGCTAGAAGACTTAGCATAACTTCACGTGATATTTCATGCAAATTTGAGCGAGATATGGCCTAAATCAATTTTTGTTGCCTTTGTAAACTTTGACTTGAAGTTTAACGAATGCAAATTTTAGGCGCCTATTAATATTCTTGATTTAATTTCTGTGTACTCTATATTTCGTATGAAACTCAAGAGGGATCTTCCAAGGACGGATACTCTTAAAAAAAATGTAGAAGTGATCGCAACTGCTGCATACTGTTGGCTTAACTTTCCTCGGGAATTAAAAAAAGGTCACACATAAGACATTACGGTCAATATTGACCCAGATTTCAACCTTTTCTAGATACAATGTTGATACCTCATTTGAAAGATTATGGTCTCAAAAATGCCTTGGTGGTGGAAAAATGGTTCCAGTAACATTGGCCACCAGGAATCTGCTACAAAGGGAAGGAGGTTTTGATTTCGATGTGTGAACAGAATTGCATAGTTACAAAATATTCCAAACAAATTGGGGTTCTCCTCCCCCTTTTCCTTTTTTTTTTTTTTTTTTCTTATAAAATTATTAAATTAATAACAAACCCCCCAGCGGGGAGGGCCCCGCCCCCCCCCTTCAACAAAAAAACCCCAAAAGAGTTGCCCCCGGCCCAAATTTTCCCCAGTACGGTTTTCGTCGTCTTATATGATGATGATGATGATGATGGTCCCGCCACTTACCCCTACAAAGGTTTGAGCTAGACGATTTATCTATTAGATAATTTATTTAAAAACAATTCAACCAGTTATGCAAAATAAAAAACGAACTGATTTCATCTACAGATGTAAACTTCTTCCAAAACTGTTCATTTGCTTTACAGCGATATAATTGTGAAAAGCTATTGATGTCAACCACGAATGTTCGCAAGTATTCCTAGCGATCAGGAAATCCTATTGCAATTCAAATCACAGAATCCCGTATAAGGACATTATCAAAAGACACGCCAATATCCGATCCTGCCCGCTACAAAGTCAATGGGGTTCCAACATTAATGGAACCGCCACCTTAGTTTTGGGCTGACCAAGGATATCCCCAATCAGGGAAATCGAGAAAATTTTCAAACCGAAAAACCCCTGGACCGGCCCTAGTCAAACTTTTACTTTCAACCACAACCGAATTGACAAGGAGTTCCCAACAGCCACCCCCCCCCCCACTACTACCTCTCCTCCCACAAAAACCAATATTTTTTTTAAAATAAAAAAAAAAATTCTTTTCCCTTTCCCCCCCGGGCCAAACCTTTTGAACAACCCCAAAAAAAAAAAAAAAAAAAAAAAACAACTTAAAAAAAAAAAAAAATTTTTTTTTTCTTATATAATAATATAATTCCCCCCTCTTCCCCCACAGCCCCCCCATCTTTCTTTACAAAAAAACCCCAAAAGATTCCCCTTTTCCTTTAAAATTCTAATAATATCATTTGTCGTCTTTTGATAACATCATTTTAGTTCATGATCTTGCCACAGAGATGGCACTGCAGTCTACCTTTGCCAAATGAAGCGCTAGAGAGTTGCCGTTTTCAACAAAGTTTCTCATTATGTCATTTGTCGTCTTTCCGATTTTTAAGGAATCACCAATTAAAAAATCAGGTCTTGAGAACGGAGCATGGAGAACAAAGTTTTTTTTCCCAAATTGTAAGTAAATTTGCTCAGAAATCTGAAAAAAATATTATCTGAAAACTATTTCCCACAAAAATGTTCATGGTGGAGGAAAACTTTAAATAAAAGTCGAAAAAACTATGACCTAAATCATGGAAAATTAAGAAAAAAAATTTCTTATCTACCAGATCCTAAACTTCAATTAGTGAAAATTTAGGGATGTTATTTTTGTTCTCGAGTAATGTTTGAAAAACTCAAAGACATTCATACAAACTCCAATTTAAATTTTCCGATTGCAAAAATTATCAATTTCACAATTTTTTAGCTCAAGAACGGAGCATTGTAGAACAAAAAAATGTCTCACAAATTATAATGAAATTTTCTCAAAAATATGAAGAAAAAGTTTTTTGAAAGAAAAATCCTACAAAAAATTTTACAGTGGAGGAAAATTTCAAAAAAAAAATCCGAAAAACTAAGACCAAAATCATGGAAAATAAAAATAAAAATTAACTCATAAGCTTCAAGTGGTAAAAATTTGAAGATGAGATTATTTTTAGCTCCCGAGTAAAGTTTGAAAAACTAAAGCCGCGTGTACCAGGAATCAAAGAGATGACAGTTTTCAGAGTTTTGTATGGAGGTCCTTTAGTTTTTCAAACATTACCCAAGAGTAACAAAACAGCCATCCCCAAATTTTAACCATTTGAGGCTTATACTCAACCAAATAAGCTTAAGAATTTCATAAGGTTCAACTTATGAACGATGCTTTGGAATTTCATAAGGCTGACTTATGAATGGATTTCGTTTCATACGACGTTGTTCATGTACGCCTTTAAGCTTGACTTATTACAAGTGTTGATATATAGGGGTATATAAGGGTCCTCCCTTAGTTCAGTCGGTAAAGGCGCAGCTACAAAGCAACACCATGCTGGAGGTGGCTGGGTTCGATTCCCGGTCTGGTCTAGGAATTTTTCGCAAAGGAAAATTTCTCGACTCCCTGGGCATAGCGTATGATTGTATTTGCCACACAATCATACTAATGCAAAAGTGGTACCTGGCATCGAAAGCTCTTAACTAACTAACTGTGGAAGTGCATTTAGAACACTAAGTTGAGAGCAAGCAATAAGCTGATTGTAAAAGAAATAAGCTTGAAATGCTAAAGAACAAGATGATATATACTAGTAGGCAAGTCACTGGACTCATAACCTCAACGTTCAAGGTTCGAATCCAGGTTGCTCCATATCTTTATTTGTGCCATATCATTATATTTCATAAAGCAAATTTATGAAGTTCATTCTGATTTCTTATAGCAAATAATCATAATGCAATCTTATGAATATCAAAAGTTTATTTCGCTGAGTGTAGGATCAGTTCAACAAGAAAATATTTTTTTGGAAATTTTTCATGATTTTGGACATAGTTTTTTTTACTTTTCTTTGGATTTTTCCTCCACTGTGAAGATTTTGTGGAAATTTGTTTTTTGGATAATATTTTTTTCTTACACAGAAAAAAATAATTAATTTTAACAAGCGCGTAAAATTTCCCCTCCTTTAATTCCAAGCCAAAGGACGCGTAAACAACGAAATCGTTTGCAATATTTCATGCGCCATACAACAATGTTTGCAATATTTCATACAACAGGCTAGATTCAGGCGTTAACTGGCTTAAATTTACATTAATTATCCCAATATTTTCTGCCAAATCTAGCATTCCCTTTATGTGCATTAGATAACATAGAAAATTCAATTTCCTAACAATTTGGGAAAACATTTTGTTCTACGATGCCCCGTTCTAAAAGGTTATAGATTTTTGAATTTGGTGATTTTGGGAAAAACCGAAAATTTTAATAGGAGTTTCCCGAGAAAACTGGCAACCCTTGAACTCTACTCGCGGACAAAATTTAATGAAAATCTGAGACTCTTCGGCCCAAACCTTTACGATAATAAAAAAAAACAAACAACGCCATCTGAAAACTGCATTTTAGACATTGCTAAACATTGCCGAATACGGCAGGTCCCTGGTTATTTGGCAAAGATAGAGTGCAGCGTCATCTCTGCAGTACGATCTGGAACTAATGCGATTATTTTAAATGTCTTCATTTTACATTCTCAACAACTTTGCTGAAGACGGCAACTCTCTAGAGCCTCATTTGGCAAAGATAGACTTTAGCGCTATCTTTGCGGCGCTATTCGGAACTAATATGATAATGTCAAGTGATTACATTTTACATTCTCAACAACTTTACCCAGCTTCATTTGACAAAGATAGACTGCACGCCATCTATGCAGCACGATTTGGAACTAATATGGTAATGTCAAATGACTATATTTTATATTCCAAACAACTTTGCCGAAGACGGCAACAGGCTAGAGCTTCATTTGGTAAAGAAAGACTACAGCGCCATCTATGCAGCACGATTTGGAACTAATGTGACAATATCTAAAGACGATTAGTTACGCACTGAGAAACGCCAATTTTCTACAATGAGTCTGGAATGTTTTAAATGCATTTCTGTTAACACAGTCAAACTAAAACTTCCCTTTGTAGCAAATTCCCGGGGGACATTGTTTTCGGAACCAGTTTTTTTTTATTCCAATGCATTTTTCAGACCAGAACCTTTCAGATGGTGCACAAACATTGACTCTAAGTTAAAATTTCGAAATTTTACGAAGAGTTGAAATCCGAGTCAATATTGACCCTTATGTTCATAAACCCCGTAGACTCATTTTTGAAAATCTCAGAGGAACCCCTTCCCCCCTCGTAGACTTTTATCCATAAAATTTTTTGAAATTTTGTATGGATCGTAGAATTTGGTCATACACCCCTCAATATATGTAAAAATCCTTGTTTTTGTGCCGATTAGACCATCCATGTACCACCCCCGTTTTGTAATGTTTTGAAAAAAGAATGCTTTCTTTACTTGCATCTCCGAAACTATTATCTTTAAAAACAATCTGTTGTATGTTTTTTGAAGGAAATTGTTTAAGAAATACAGAAAACTATAACTTTTTGGCGACAGTGTTGCCAAACATGCGTGTTTTGCACTTTAAAAAAAATTACCGTTTTCGTCAAATGAGTATCATTTAATTTGAAAAATTTCAATGTCATCGATTTCCACACTTTTTTACGTAGGAATCACTTAAAGTATTAAGGTATTCTGAACTGGTCAGAGTTACAGAATTTTGAAACAATGAAGTCCTTATTTATCAGTTTTTTTGTTGCCAATAATCCGGACTTTTGCCAATATTTACGCAACTATAATGTTTAAAAACAATCGGCTGGATGTTTTTGTTTTAAGGAATCTGTTGAAGTTATTCAGAATAAATAATGTTTATGGGGCGCAGTGCCGCCAAAAATGCTTTTTCTGCAAAATAAAAATTAAATTGCATTTTTTGTCAAATGAGCATAATTCGATTAGAAAAATTCCAATTACCTCGTGCCGTAATGATACCAGTACCAATTTTACGCCTCAAAATAATACGATGCTCGACTCTATTTAGATTTTCGAGTGAGCCTCGATTAAACCGTCACAAAGCCCGCCGGCATGTGTCGGTCTCAGATAAAATTTAGCATTACATTTTTTTTTTATAGAATGTCAACTTTACGCATTTCAGCAGTCCAGTCCAAAAATATTTACTTTGGCTCGAAGTCGAAAGTCTATCTTTATTATTTCGTCTCACCATCACATCGTCGTAAATGCTCGTTCCATTTTTCACTTCAAGCATGTTACTTTGAACCGGATCATTATGAATTTAATCCTCAAAAAAAAAAAAAAAAAACAGAAAGATTTCAGGAACGACCCAATCCCCTAGCGAATGCGGCACTTTCCTTTTCTACAAATTCTTACTTAATGAAGCTGATAAGGATTTTATAACCTCAAATCTCCATTCATCATTATCGCTAAAATAAAAATAAAAATAAAACCATTCCCAACCTTGTCAGGAATTTCACCTGACACGAAAATCGTTCTCTCTCGTAATAACATCACCCAGAATGCTTACCAATTAGAAGTCATCTGATTGGTCAGCTTATTACAAACCTAATCAGACACAATCGCCGGTCATGTTCTAGCTTGCAGTTCTGCTTTTTGCCGCTTGTTGCTGACGGAATTCTACTCGGTCATCACCTCCACACCACTGACTGACCCAGCGTGGACCCTCCGATGACCGAGCGGGTGTCCAGTTTCAATATGCTTCGATTGGCATAACAATATGAATGCAGCAATGCTGCAACAGAAGCAGAACAGGCACTGACCTTACCGAACATCGAACCTTTTGGCCCCGAAGGTGGCCGGGGCAAGAACTGCTCAATCGTCACCGACTGTCGTCAAGTTGCTATTCGAGAGCTTCGTTGTGCCCTCCGAGATCGCGGTTTCACGGTCGGTGCTGTAAATCAACGATTCTTGGGAATCAGCACCGGATGGATTTTGCCGGGAAACTTTGCCCCGCGCATTCGCCGTCGATTGCTGATAAAGAAATTTGAAAGCTTAGCAACTAATCTCCTTCGTGTGAGCGGGCGAATGTGGGATTCGTTAGGATCGAGTATTGGAAATTATTTTTAGTACACAAGGGGCCGACCTCTTTCCCATTGCAATCCATTCATCCGTCTTATCAGCTGGCAGTCAGTAGTGGTACGATCTGAGCTAGCATAAATCAACGAGGACGCCAAAAATAGACTCCGGCGATAGTGGATTTGCCGAGCGGAGCTGTTTTAGATGTTTTCAAAGCAATCCACTCGCGAATCTGCCGAATAGTGACGGTGGAATTGTGCCTCAGTCTGGCTGGAACTGTTGTCAGTTGAAAACTGGAATCCTCGACTAACGCAAATCTATCGTGCTTTACGTAATACGCTCAGCAAATTTTCACTTTATTTTCAGTGGGTTTCATAAGCAGACGGGGTAGAAGTCCCAAAAGTTTGTATGTTCGTTCGTCATTATACAGCAAAAGAAATAAGGATAAAAAAATCCCATAGTAATTTTCATATATCCATAACTAATTCAATGTGATCTTACTTACTTACCAATCAGAAAAAAGGACGGGTGGCCTCTACTGTATACAGAAGTTGTCTGCGAAGGGTCCGCAGGTCGCCTTCCACTTGATCGATTCACCTTGCTCGTTGCGCGCTTCTTCTCCTTGAGCCCGTCGGTTCGATTTCGAGAATCATTTGAACTGGGCTGTCGTCCGACATTCTTACGACATGCCCAGCCCACCGTAGTCGACCGATTTTAACGGTGTGTACGATGGGGAGTTCTCCCAGCAACTGAAGCCATTCGTAGCTCATTCACCACCTCCACGTTCCGTCTTCCATCGGCAAATCGTTGCCGTAGAGGAATATCGGCCTAACTAATGGCTTGTAGATGGTCAACTTTGTAGTTCGGTGAATTTGGTTAGATCTTAGCGACCTTCAGAGTCCAAAGTAGACACGATTGCCAGCCATGATGCGCTTTTGTATCTCTCTGCTGGTGTCGTTATCGGCGGGCACCAATGAGCCGAGAAACACGAATTCGTCTGTCGCCTCGAATTCATCACCGTCGATTTGAACTCGGGGTGGGCGGCTGACAGACGGCAGACAGACGGCTAGTGAGCCTCTTCCCGGCTTGTAGAAGAATCGTTTGATTGAGACTGTGTTGAAGTGTTGAATGGTACTTCGAACCGTCCGAATGCAGTATGTTTTATTAGATCAACTGATTTTCTAAGATTTGCGAGTTTGGTGGAACACAGTAGATTTTCCTTATATGAGTTTAGAATTCCATGACACCATGATTTTTAATGGAACCTTATGGAAGTTCCGGAAATGTTTAACTTTGGTTAACGTTTAACGCAAAACAAATCAACTATCTATCTTGAAATTTCCAGCTTATTTTTCATCACATTTAGCTTATCGTCGATTGCTCTCAACTCAAGTGTTCTAAGTGCAATTCCACCCTTCCACAGTTATTAATTGACAGCTTTCAATGCTTGTACACGGAAACAAATGTGTTTCTGTTTTCATGAACCAAAAATCATGAAACGAACTTTTATCTTATTTCATTAATTCATGAAACTTTTTTCTGATGTCATTATTGAAATGACAGATGCGAGTCTTTAACTTTGGAAGTGTTGTTTTGCCTCTAATTCATAGTTGGATGATAAGCCTCTTCAATCAAGAATCTGTTCTAGAATAACAATAGCGTAGTAAGTTCATCCACCAGATACTATCACAGGTCTTCAAAATCAACACTAGGTTCTCATCCTGACGGTGGACTTAATTTTTTGTTTACATTTAGAGTCGATAAAGTAGATATGCCAGCTTCATGATTAAATTTTCAGTTTCAGGAATTTAACTCATGTTTTTAAGCCGAACGATGCATAATTTTGTTCTTTGCGACGGAAAAATAGTTCATGGTATATATTCATAACACGAAAATATAAAATATGCATGAAATCATGACCCGTTTTCTCGATTTGAAGAACTGAATATTTTCCGTGTACTAATACTACTTATCATACCATGATACTCTATGCCTCAACCCTTCTCAACTCTCTTGAGAAATTGTATTTAACAAAAAATCTAGCCATCTTTAGCCAGGGGTATTCTACAGCTGTCACTTTCATACGATTAGTTTGACTTCAACATGTCCTCGTTTTTGACGTTCCGGTTCCTATTTGATTTGAGGTTTTCCTTTTTAGACGTAGTCGAAAATAATACAATAATTTAAAGGTTGGTGTTGTTGTTGTTTTGTATTTACGTCACTTTCAGCCTGATGCTGATTAATCGCTCCAGGGAGACAACCTGGACCTGACTAATCAAACAAATTACAAATGAGGTTTAGGGGAGGAATTCTGTAACGATGAATGATGATGATGTGAACTACCATCTAATGTAGAAAAGCGACTGCCTATAGCACTGGACTGTTCTAATTATACGACTTGTTGTACTGTGGTAAATATATCATCATGTTTTTGTAAAAAGGGCCAAAAACGTATTGTGGGTCCGTAAGTAGATACACTGACGCGCTACCCAAAACTACAGGGGTATAGAGAAAATCTCCTTCCAGAGACAAGTTCTCAGAAACTTTACCAAAACCGCCCTCGCCTAAAGGGTGATACGGCCAAAATTTGGTCAAGGGAAAACGCGTGTAAATCGGTGAAATCGTTTATTTAAAAAATCAAATTAAATTTCTTTTTTAAGTTCAATTAGTATAAAATTCAGGAAAAATATTCAGTTAGGCTTCCGTTTTTCCAAATCCGAATTGCCGGGCCTTACGCTTGACCCCTGCCATCAGATTTTGTACAGCCTTGTACCTTGTCCACCTTCTTCGCCGCAGAAAGCCAGTTTGCCTTGAACTGCTGCTCGTCCTTAGCAGTTTTTTGGTCTTCTTTAGGTTCCGCTTGACAATAGCCCAGTATTTCTCAATTGGGCGGAGCTCTGGCGTGTTGGGAGGGTTCTTGTCCTTGGGAACCACCTGCACGTTGTTGGCGGCGTACCACTCCATGGCCTTTTTACTGTAATGGCAAGATGCCAAATCCGGCCAAAACAGTACGGAACAACCGTGTTTCTTCAGAAAAGGCAGCAGACGTTTATTCATACACTCTTTCACGTAAATTTCTTGGTTGACAGTCCCGGAAGCTATGAAAATGCTGCTTTTCAAGCCACAGGTACAGATGGCTTGCCAAACCAGATATTTCTTTGTGGACTTTGACAGTTTCGTGGCTTGAAAATATCTGCTACCTTTCCCCTTCCTTTGCCCTTCCCCCCCTCCTTTTTTTTCCCTTCCCCCCTTTCGTTCCCTCTTTTTGCTCGTCCGGTTGTAGCGATACACCCAGCTTATTGCGGCATCTCGGGGATGGTTAGGGTTTCGCTTGAAACTACCGGCAACTCTCTTTGTCGTCTCAGCGGCTTCCGGTTTTCGATTTCCCCCCGATCCAGACTTCCTGGATGTCCACAAACGTTCCCCAAACACTTTAATTACATTTGTAACGGTTGATTTGGCAACTTTTAGCGATTTTGCCAACTTTGCGTGCGAGTAGCTCGGATTTTCGCGATGCGCGAGCAAAATTTTGATACGCTGCTCTTCTTGCTTGGACGGCATTTTGACAACTGAAGAGTGAATTCCAAAATCAAAATAGGAGCAACATTCTACACACACACACCTTCAAAATGAGGGGTGTTCAGGTTTTTTAAATGCAAAATTGAAAGAAATACGTCAAGTTAATATTGACCAAATTTTGACCGTATCGCCCTTTAGTATAAAGTCCCACTAGATGGGGAGAAGAGCCCGCCTTTTAGTCACGAAAGGTAAACAACAGGAAGTTTGGCTGTCACACTCATCCTATCCAAATCCCTTCAATCGGGTGCTCTGATGGTCCCTCCCTTCATCCCAGCATATGGTGTTGTAAATATATGAAAAATTCAGAGAAATTAATACGATTTTTTTACCTTGATTTTGAAATCATCATGTTAGAACATTTGGCTGAAAATCAGTTAGGGTAATATGCCGTTCCCCACTTACTGCTTGAACCTCCCTTTGATGTAGGCTCTAGATTGTTGTCTCGGTGCTTCTGCTTTTGAAGAGCTGACTTTTGTAGCGCATATTGAGACTCACAATCTGTCATATGGCAACGCTCGTGGCCATGGGATAGGGAAGAAAACAGGAGAAAGGAGTGAAGCATTAGTAATTGGTAACATACTAAAGATTGGACTCGGAAAAAATGCGACACTTTGTTTTGGGTGTAACTTTTTATCGCGTGGGTAAAAATTAATGAAATTTTGGGTAATACTAGTTTAGAGTGTTATGTTTATGTGTGCAATATTTCAAAGAATATTTGAGCGTGTGTTCGTGTGAGTTTATTATTAGGGGCGTATTATTAAGCTTGGGACCGAGCTTGGGACCGATGTGCTAGTACTGACTGAGCCAAGAAAAAAATCGTATTCGTTCGGGACCTACTGGTCTTAGAGTTAGTCTATGGTTGAACTGTACCGGTTACAGTTGGGATGATAACCCGAATTGGTGGTTAGGTGCTTCTTATGGTAATTGTATATGCGGGTAGACATTTAGGACATTTTTACCCAAGAGACTGGCTTCATCCACCACCAATTGCATACGATTTCTTCTAGGCCTAGGGTGTGTACAACACTGCAAAATGTGCAAATGTCGAAAACACTATGGCTTCGACATACGATATTTTTCGCAACCGCCCATTTCGAACAACTCTCTTTTCCAGTTATTTTGGAGGCCTTGAAAGGGGCCGTTTTGGGGTCAGGGGAACAGCTAGTGCAGCCACCTCACTTTGTCATGAAGCTGAAGCTTGAAGCTTGAGCAACTCACGTAAATAGTTTGCAGCCATATGCTGCGACATTTTACTTACACTTCCTCAAAATAATTTGTTTCTTATCGAATGGTACGGACTCTATTCATCACACTAGAACGCAAGAAACACTTTTAAACACGCATTGGAATTCGAAGATAATATTACCAACGAACTTCACACTTCACATGCCATCAAACAGAAATTATCACATGCCATCAAACAGTGGACTGTGATTGCAAATAAGCACTCATCAAACGACCCTTAGTGATTTGCAATACTGAATCATATTATGTAACATTTATAATGTATCGAATAATAAATATGATATACTCTCATGTTTGGTTGGATTTTGAGTTTCTTTTGTGTGAAAGCATCCCCCCTTCCAGGGGGGGGGGGGGGTGGTCTCGAACCACAGTAGAAAGATTTTTTGCCTTCAAAAACTTCCACATGCCAAATTTGGTTCCATTTGCTTAGTTAGTTCTCGAGCTATGCAAAAAATCCAGTTTCATTTGTATGGGAACCCCCAATCTAGAAGTGGGAGGGGCCTCGAACTACCAAATAATCTTTTGTTGTCTTCAAAAACTTCCACATTTCAAATTTTATTCCATTTATTTGATTAGTTCTCGAGTTATCAGAAGTTCCTGTTTCATTTGTATGGGAGCCCACTCCCCCTTCTAGAGGTGGGAGGGATCTTAATCTACCATAGAAACATTTCTTGCCTTCAAGTACTTCCGCATGTCAAATTTGGTTCCATATACTTGATTAGTTCTTGAGTTATTAGAAGTTCCTGTTTCATTTCATTCTAAAGGTGGCCATTTGCCATAGAAACCTTTCTTGCCTTCAAAAACTTGCACATGCCAAATGTGGTTCCATTTGCTTGATTAGTTCTTGAATTATGCCGAAATTTGTGTTTCATTTGTATGAGAGCCCCCCATTCCATAGGGTGGATGGGAGGGGGAGTCTTAAACCATCATAAGAAGCTTGCCCGGTCCCAAAAGCCCCTGCATACAAATTTTCACGCCAGTCGGTTAAGTAGTTTCTATGTCTATAAGGGTCAGTTCGATATAAATTCATCTTTATATATATATGAATTTCAATAGTTTTTTATTTAAAATTAATAGTTTTCAATAATGGAATTGATGAGTAAAAAGATTTTCAATCGATCGGTGCAAAAATTTTGAAAATCGGTCATGAAATGACATAGTTATAACTTTCAAAACCCAAGCATATTTCGTGACGCTCCAAATTTTCGTACTCGCTACGTGTACCCCTTTATTGAAAACAAAAACGTAGTCCTACGTAAAAAAAAGCTCAGCGTTTTTTTTTTAAATATTTCTGACATGGGATTCGATACTGTATTTTTCGGAAGAGCTGTTACTATATCCGTGGTTGATCTCACTAGTATGAAGTTTTAAGGTCTGTATCCACATTAATCCGGACACCTTTAAATCATTGTAACTTTTGAAATATTGCACGTAGGAATGAAAAATTTCACTGTGGTATAGCTGAGAGTCTATGATGAGAAAAACTATGATTGATGTTTACATTTCATGTTTAGTATTCAAGATGGCGACGAAAGAAAAACAAGTGCGCGAGCGAATTTTGTACGGGCGTACGGCAAATCCTGACTTGTCAATACGGAACCTTGCAAAAACATTGGATTTGCCTAAATCCACTGTTCACGATGTGCTCAAATCATTTTCGGAACGTTTGACGGTGGAGAGGAAACCGAGAAGTGACAAAAACGTTGGACGCGCTGATCCTGTCATGGACCGAATGGTGAAAAGGATATTAACGAAAAAACCCCTCTCCATTCGAACGGTGGCTCGTAAAATAGGGATGTCGCCTGGTTTTGTCCAAAAATCAAAACAACGTTTGGGACTTAAGTCGTATAAAGTAAAAACAGTTCCAAATCGCAAATACAAACTGAACTTGGCAGCAAAATCACGGGCTCGACGTTTGTACTGCAAATATTTGACGAAGTTTTCATGCGTTATGGACGATGAAACTGTTTCAAGCAGCTTCCAGGGCTGGCTTTTTATTCTGCTATGGCCAGAAATGCTACAGCTGAGTATTTCAGAACGAAGAAGGCATCGACATTTCCCAAAAAATACCTTGTATGGCAAGCAATTTGCACGTGTGTGTGTGTGTCCAATCTAACACCCATCGGCCGGCAATGGTATTATGGAAGAGATCTGTTTACAACAATCATTCAAGTGACCATTGGAAGAAGCTTTAATCCGGGAGCTAGAATGTGATAGCTCTACTGCAGATCCAGCAACCCATTTCAGAATGTCTGGAGAGTCACGCCCATTCCGAGGTTACTTTCACATACAATAAGTCCCGCATATAAACATTACCGATATCATTTGGATAAGAGCACTGCAACACACATTTTAAATTTCCAAACCAGGCACGTATTTAGTATTATTAGAAAATAAGATTATTGTTATATAGTTATAATCAGATAGATCTCACCAATGTCCGCCTCCTCAATCACACTATGTTGTTCATTCGTAAAAATAAAAATTTTCGACATTTATTCGTAATTAATTTCATGCACTCGCGATTAAATATGCGCAAAAATTATCGTTGCTAATCCGCCCGCTAGATATGCAACCTGCATAACAAAACTCTGTGCACTCCGTGTTGAATGCACCTAAAATAATGTGCAAGCTTTTCATCCGCCCATGCACGTTGTTTTCGATTGTTACTTTTGACCAGCAAATGGCCGTTCTCTACATTGCACTAGTCTTTTTTTTTCACTCAACACTCTGCCAATAATGCAAGTCCTTGCTATGAGGCGACGCTATATCGAGCTTCAAAACTGCTAATAATCATCGATTCACTCGCAACAAAGCGGAAAAACACTCTAAACTAATAAATTATGCCCAAGTGTCACAATATTACCACTAATAACCAAAACTAAGCTGATGTAACTCTTCTTTCGAGTGCCGGGGCGAAGCACACAAACAAAACTAAAAACGGGGAAATCCTACCGAAATCGATTGTATACACTACGGCTTACACAATGCACGCAGAGATTTTATGATTTCACTGTTAGTTCAAGTTAAATTACGAATTATTGTTTGATTTTTTTCGCGAAAACGACGCAGCAAAAACAAAACACGACAGTTTCGAAGCACGGCTTGCTGCGATCCCCTTGTGTGGCAAGTAATTTGCACGTGTGGTAAAAAGAGTAAATCTTTCGTCACTACAGGCACAATCAGCAAGGAGATCTATCAGAAAGAGTGTCTGTAGAAGCGATTGCTACCCTTCATCAAATATCACAAAGAAAAACCGTTGTTCTGACCGATTTGGCATCATGCCACTATGCTTAAACTGTGATGGAGTGGTACCAAGCAAATCAAGTGAACATTGTACCAAAAACCTCAAACCCGCCAAATTGTTCAGAGCTAGGACCAATCGAGAGATATTGGGCTCTGATGAAGCGAAAGCTTTCTGGAAAGAAGCAAGGGATCAAAGACATCAAACACTTCCAGCAAATTTGAACAAAGACGGCTTCTACGATTTCTGAAGAGTCTGTACAAACCCTAATGGACGGAGTTAAGCGCAAAGTTCGAAAATTTTATGCAAATACCGAATAACTATGTTTTGTCTTCACGAATTGTTAAAACACATCCCATGAATCTAAAATAAACAACTACGCCGGATATATAATGCGAAATTTATATTTTATTCATGTTTTGAGGTGTCCGGATTATTGCGGATACAGACCTTAACTCTCGACAGCGCTTTAATTTTTATTTTGGGATAAATAAATTATTTCCGCCCATCCCAGCGGCAACACCATCATGCATGAGTACGATAAAAGAGAAACAGCGATTGGCTGGTCTTCACGAAATTCATTTCGTGCATTATACAGAAAGGTACAATGATAGCATTTCACCAGATAATACGCTCTATGAATGTTTCATACAATATACGAGACATTTGTTCCACGTACAAAATCCATGTTTACAAAACAAGTGTAAGCTAATTTACGAAAATAAATTTTCAGTGTTTCGAATCACAGTTGAACCGGAAAACATAAGCTGTACTACGTAAGCATTGTTGTCCATTTCAAGTAGTTCTGCGAAATGATGGTTCATTATACCAGCTTTCTTACAGTTAGCAACGTGCATTAACAAACGAGCTGGCAGCTCCGTATCATCGCTTTATACAAACTTAGAAAATTTTACAATATTCGGTAATTTTTTACCCAACTTTCCGATTTATCGGATTTTGGTGAAATTTTACAGTATTCCGGTAAAAAAATTACCGGAACATGTCAAATTTTACCGAAATCCGATAAATCGGATTACCTGTACGTTCGCTGTTGAAAATTTGGTAAATAATTACCGAATACTGTAAAATTTTCTAAGCGTGTATTGTTGACCAGCAGGCCATTCTGCTTTAGATCTTCGCGCGATTTGAGGCCCAGGGGAGGAAAAATTTTAAACTTTTCACCAGTCTTATATCCATAAACAAACATACGATACCTTCTGTTAGACTTCGATATTTATAAAAAGATATTCTATTGTCGTCAAGTGATTATGTTTTATTGGGATTGGGACATACATTCTTCGATTTGCGTTGATAGTCCTCGAATAGTTATCGTTGACGTTCGCTGGAAAAGAAAGCTAACGTACACAGGCGTTTTGCAATACTGAACGAAGCTATTTCAAGACACCATTGTCCACGCTACAGCTGATTGTCCACATTGACCTATATTTAGCTGAATATTACACTGGTGGAATAGACTGCATAGATGACATAAATCAGACATGAATACGAAAACACCTACAATAACGCAACTTGAGGTAATCGTCCGATGTATTAAATCACCCTGACTTACCCGTTTATTTACAGTCATAATGTACAACAACACAAGAAAACATGCAGACATCTGTGCACCCTCTAATGCGACTGACACGAACAGCCTATCTCTTCCGGGATAATTGAATATTCAAATATGTTCCGCTTATCATGTCGGAGGGTGGAATTTTCCATCGAAAATTTGAAAATTGAAGTGATAATTTTTTCAGAAAACATCATCTCACTTTACACCCACTAGTTAGGCAGCGAATGCAACCGAAAGTGTCCGAATTATTTCATTCTGAAGACCATTTTCAACATTACATTCAACCTATCTGGATGCATGCTCATGCAGCGCTGCCAGATTTTATTTTCCTGCAGTTCGCACTCATTCGGAAACAGGTGACAATCGTCAATTACTGTAAACATGTAATGGTTGCTGTTGTTAAGGCTTCGCTCCAATTATTATTCATGCGCAAATTAAAAAACAAAACAGATGGTGTTTTGATATTCGAACCGTCGCATTCGATCTTCCTGTTTTTGTCGTTATTAACAACTCCCTATCGCCACCTCGCTGGTGCGATTCGCCGAGTAAATAGTGAAATGTATGCATGCTCCTGGTGTGCTGTGGCTGTCTCTCTCTCTCTCTCTCTATCTCTCCCCCTTCGCCGGATTGTTGATGGCCAAGTTTTGCCGAAGACAGGGGCTCTCGTTGCCGGCGGATGATGATGATGTTGTTGTCAACCAGCTCCATTTGCTCCATTTGACGCTGATCAAAAGTGTGATATTGGCAATTGATTGGCCATCATCCTCGCGAATAGGAGTTGTTCAAGAAAGATATCTTGCTAAGGAACGTTAATTTGCATTATACATATTTGCGCGAGAGTTGCCAAATATTATGTTTTGTTATCGAGCTCGAGTGGGCAAACACAATTCGGGCGACCGAAAACGTGTTTGTGCTTTCACAGAATCTTCTGGAAGATGCTGAGAGCTAATGCAGTGATGAATGAGATGTTATATCAGCTGTTCGGTTGCCATGCCGAATGCGTGTGAGAAAATTCTGTTCAGCCCATGAGAGACCGTTGCTTTCGTGAATTTGGGTGGATGGAAGTCATCATGAATACTCGTTCACTTCAAAATTATCTCATGTGAAAAAGAATACTTGACATTTGCCGCCAACAATGCTCGTTTCTTTAAGTGCGGGCTTCTTTTGGAGTGTTTTTTTTTCTTCAAATATTGGAAATTAAAATTTTATTTAAAATGACTACTATTTCTAACACAAATTCCGTCCAAACGCCATCTTATCGTGGAGCATACTATTTTATTGTCAAACCAGCTTACTCATACTCATACACGGAAGAAAAAAATCCGTGCCCAGATCCGTGAACTGCAGTCATGAATTTGAGAACAAGCTAAAATACACCGTGAACTGAATCACGTAATCATGAATTAAATAATGTTTAAAGGGAAAAAAATCCTAAAAACGTGAACGGTCCGTTTTTTATTTTCGGGAACGCTTTTTCTTTTTCTGTGTAATTACTTTACGGATGCTGTTGCTTGTTGCTGTTCGAGATTAGAAGGGATATTCTTCCGGAAAGGAAATTGCTGGGCTGGTAGCGGGTCACTATTTTCAACATTGAAATGTATTGCATCTGATTTTCCATTTAGAACACTAAGTTGAGGGCAAGCTGTAAGCTTATTGTGAAAGCAATAAGCTCGAAATGCTAAACAAAGAAGATCATAGAAATCTTAAGTTTATTTTCTTGAGTGTGCTCGCGCACTACGACGATGGGGCCGTAGGAAGAAACTTTAGCTGGAAGGAGGTTTTTTTTTTGTTCATCGACCTAAATCCACATTGCAGTGAGCTTTTCGATGGTTCCTAATAGCAGCATACTTCGGGAACATTTAACGACCAAATTTGTAACCACTTCGATCAAAGCAGCGTTGCCAATCCCTCCAATTAAAACCGTATTTCCTATCAACACCTCAAACTAAGCGTAAGATTTTAAAATTCAATATAAAATGTAACAACTATTGTTTTTAATAGCTCCGTTAGAAATTGCTAATATTTTTCTCAAGAGCACTTTAACAGTTATTAGTCAAGAGCTTTCGATGTCAACACAAATGCATGATTTTATATATAGTAAGGCAAGCACGGCTACACTCTATGTCACGAGAAAGTTTCCAACTCGAAAAATCTCCTCCTCCTTTGATAATGCATACATTCCTTTACTTTACTGACTAGGATATCTAAGACCACACGAAATTAAAGGAGCAATCACCAACCACAAGACTCTCTCCCTCACCCTACACCCGCCACAATCGAAGGTCGACTCGCTTCGTGACGTTATCGCATTCATTGCCTTGAACTTCGTTCGAATCGAACTGCCAGGTCCAAAGTCTGCTGGTGCCAAGGGACACCCACAGATGGGTTATCATCATCAATTTTCCCTCATTCTACCAACTGCTTTCAGGGGGGGAAATCCATATTTAATACGAATAGATAAGTAACCACTGGCACATCAAAAATAGATCCACAGCCAAACCAATTTTCCCTCACACAGTGACCAACCATCAGCTATGACACGTGGGTGGAATCCGTTTGAAGTCCTATTCTCAGCTGGAGAAATTACCACGTCTTGAAATAGGACCGAAAAAATCCGAAAAGTGGTGAGCAATCCATTCCAAAAATAATCTCACTCATTGTACGTTTCGTGAAAAGAAAAAAGCAAATATCATCAAGCGCGTTTTTCAGGCAGATTCGAAAATGATTATTGATGCGGCATCAAACGAAATTGATTGTTTACCCTAGTGATCAATAGAGAACCAACCTTTTTTTCCTGTTTCATGGGGAATGTCGATCATTTTCGCGCTCCTCAAAGGGGGTGTGGTCGCTAATAATTGATGCGTCTGAAAGGGGCCTAAAAATGCGATTCATTACCTAAAGCATTTGTTTACTCAGACTGTCTCCTGAATGTAAACTTTCGGCAGTTTTACATTTTTGATGAGATTAATTACATTGTATCCATCGAGCAGCGATGCTTCGAAGTGCGATCTTAAATGCATGTTTAATCTCCTCTGGAACAAACAAAACGCTTTCAGAGGAATTAATTTATTTTGGGGCAATAAAAGTGGGATTTTCTTATCGCAGCGAATTGTCGTTGTCATCTGCTTGCATCGAAGATGGCAACCCACATATAGCAAAGCCATCGTGATGTGTTTGGTTGTTTGTGGTAGTGAGTGAGTAGGTCAACGACTAGCGGAGATGAAGTCCAACCTCGTATTTTCACGGGGTCAGTCGGGCATGTAGCGAGAGAAGTTGGTGACGGATAGAATCTCGCCGATGAGCACGCGTTAATTATTTCAAATTTTCCCAACTTGATCTTTGCCCAACGATTAAACAAAAGGGAACATTTAAAATTTTAACAAACGTAAACACTGAAAAGTACGAGAGCACAGTTCGTCACAATTAGCAACGCAGCATGCGAGGTTAATGAATATGAGAAAGACAGCGAGCAACAACGACCGCCTGGCAACAGCGAACTCCGAGCACATTGTCGTCGTGTGGCGGGTGCTTGTTGGCTTTAATCGTAAATCGTTCATATTTCGCGACTGATAGATAGGGTGCCGTTGTGTAGCGTGTTTTGTGTTTCACACGAAGGAAATGTATTCGAAGCAACATGTTCAGTGAATCTCCAGTGAGCTGACGGCACTGCAGCAACGGGTTAGCTCCGTGATGACTAATTATGCGTGATGCGTTCCCAAGTCAATTTACGTCAGAGTATTAATTTATAGGGAACCTAGCAACGGAAAGATCAAGCGATTTTTTTGGAAGCTGTTGTGCAGTCTATCTACAGTTCGCTTTTGATGTTGACCTCTCTGTGATGTTATGGGATGTGATAAGAACCCACCATCAGTGCAAGGATTACCTATGTCTGCTGGATTCCTCAGCAGGTTTCCCGAGAGAATAACCTACGTGATGGCTTGTTGTAGCAGGGCCAGTCGATCTCAATGAGGACCTTCGGAGGACCACGGCCAGAACCGCGTGTCTTCACATGACAAGGGACTGGCGGCTCCACGAACCCTTGTCCAGTCAACAAACTCTTCGACTGCCTTAGGCTGCCTCCCCAATCTCAGTTATATAGTTGTTATAGGAACAGTGGACATTTTTAACATAAATTATGATTTATAAAACATGTTAAGATAGAAAATGTAGGAAATTTCACGGCTATATTGAAACTGAGATTCAATTAACAAATTAATTTAAATTTTTCTTTGTACTAATGAATGTGCTGAGATATTGCAAATTTCTGCTGTTTCTAAAAAAAAAGTTGTTTAAAATTTAAATAACCTACCATAAAAGTATAGTGAATGTGCAGCGATATTGCAAATTTCTACTGTTCCTAAGAGAATAGTTGTTTAAAATTTAAATAACCTATAATGCACACCAGTCTCTACGTTGTATCATATTTTCAAAGAATAAAACTTTCAAACGCATCTTTCACTGCTTGTTATTCGTATAGGACTCATATGCTTTTATAAGCTGATCCAAAATGAAATGGATCAAAACTGAAATACATATACTTTGCTCGCTCTTTAGAAAGCTTTCAGCTGAAAAAAAAAATAGAAATTAGATATGTATTAACATCCTAGTGGAAAAGCTGAAAACAGAATAGATCGTCCAAATATCAAAGATAAAATTTCAATGAAGGATATTATTTTATAAAATATGTTGTTAAAACTTTTCATAATACTGTTCCAGTTCCATTTTATAAACAGCGATGGAGGAATCCAGTTAACGCAAAAGTTAAACGTCGTCGATGGCGCTCGTGAAGAATGGTTTATCGAGCTATCCAAGTCAAATAATTGGTGATTTAAAGAGCAGATAATCGTCGATAATGACGATACTGACCAATTGCATACAGTTTAAGAAATAGCCAGAAAGTTACTATTAATTTCTGTTTTAGATATTACGATGTTTAACCTCACTTTAGCTTTTCTTGGATTCCTCAATTGGAGTGATCGAAGAATTTTGATGATCGATGATTTCTGAAATTAATGGTTTATTTAATCATAATACCACTAAACAAAATATTTAAATATTATCCTATACTACTTACAAGCGTCTTTTATGAATATAGTAGTTGAAATTCAGAAGTAAAATTCTAAAGTAAATGTTACGATGAAATGTTGAAAAACAAATTGCCTTTGTCATTTTGCTCCAGGCTCTTGAGATAAATGGTTTTGAAATGCAAAGAAATTATTGATTAAATGAGATTGGAAAATAATATGATATGAATTACAGGAATGGGTATACAAATTGATTTATAGGTACATGATCCTCAGTCGCACTCCCTCACTTCGCTATTGTCAAAATGACAACATTGCCCAGGCTACGCAATAGACACTCAAGTAATAGACATGAGTTTCTATAGGCTACGACAATCAGCGTCTCCATAGCTGTGTTGTTTAATTCACCAATTGCCTTTGATGAGTGAATTTGATGAGTTGCGCTTTCAGTTTTTGTATCGTATAGTTCAACCGTGACACATGATCCATGAGTGTGCTACACAGTTTTTGTTGCACATATTTGTGAGGGTGTGCGTGTATTGAAACAAATCCATTGCTTTCGTGCACACTCATACGTGATGCATAGCATAGCATAGCATTTTCCGACCATACATAATCCTGGGTTGGCTGTTGTAGAGACGATGGAAGCGCCAGAAAAGCTGCCTTGGGTGTGACAGGCTCTTCATCCATCGATTTCTTTGCACAACACCTGGCCAGGTCCTTATGATCAGCAAGGGATGGGAGGGAAGTGTTGATTAGATGCCTACTTAAGAAGGTGCTGAGAACTCATGCTACCTTCATAGACATCTGGAGTTGGAAGTTGGATGGGATTGTGAAGGAGGCTTTCCTTGGCGAGAAAGTGTATATACATTTATATATATATATATAGGTCGTTGGGAGTGACGAAGCTAAGAAAGTTAATGCACTCCTTTGTTATTCGCTTTTCTGGGCTAGAACACAGGCGTTTCCTACTTGTATCCAGGCTCTTCTTGCGTGAGAGCTTGTCTGTCGGTTGGAACATGAGCACTAACTCTTGTCCTAGCCTTTTATGGCTTATGGTTATAGCGCCATTACTCGCTTTCTGTAAAGAAAAGAACGTTGCATAAACTCAGTCACACACACACACACACACACACACACACCCCCCCCCCCCCACACACACACGCGCGCGCTAATACGCGTTTGTGGGCTTACATGGCTGACGCTGCTTGGGTAAATGTTTTTGGGCCGGGGGGAGGACTTTGGTTGCGTTTTACAACAATGTGAATTTATTTTTCGCTAAGCAATGCAAATATTTATTAGTTATTTTTAACCATGTAGGTTACATTCGAGCAGAGTTATTACTAGAAGAATTTTCTCTGCATCCATCATGGGAAAAAAGTTCCCCTGATTCAACAATATGAATCTATCTCAAACGGGTGTTTAGGGTGTGATGCAGTAAAGTGCCTAGAACGCCAAAGAGGAGAAATATCAAAATTGGAACAACCGATTTGTAGTCAATGTTGCTCCAATCGAGCAGACGATGCGTCAAAATTGCTATCGCCTGATTTTTGTGAAGCGGGTCAAGCTTGTTAGTTGCTAGAATCAGATATTGCAACTTGGTCATTTTAGTTCTCCTAATATTTAAGGCTCGTTTGGATGCAGCATACCGCATCTGTTGTTCATAGCATAGCATAAAATACTTAAACACATCGTGACGAGAATCACCGAGATAAGCCTATCCACTTTCATTCAACTTTTCGCCAAAAATGTTGAATGTAGTAGAAATTTAAAATATTTGAAATTGTAATTTAAATATGTATATGTAATTAATGTCAAAAATTTCTGTAGAGTATTTAGTGAAAATAATATGAATGTGTAGAAACGATCTCACCCAATCAGCATCATACTCCATACTCTCGGCAGAACTTGAAGGGAACGCGGAGTAGGATTTTTTGGGTAACAGGTATTGGCCGACCCAAACTGGGCTACCAAATCGACCACGATATCACTTGCCATCGGCATCGTTGTTTCTTCGAGTTCCCAAACATTGGCAAGTATCAGCAGAGCTCGCAAGCCATCACCCGCTGAACATGTACTTTTCTCCGAATGGTTTCCGACGAGTAATGCTCTCGTCCTTTCGGCTTCCAATGAGCTGCCTCACCATCGTCTTATTGTTTGTTACTTTTTCTAATTAACACTATTCACAAAACACACAGAAAGTGCAGAGGAGCGGAAACACAAATACGCAATCTTTTCCAATTTTACACATCACTATTCGGCTCATTATCTCGGGGAAAAATTTCGCTCACATAATACTCTGGCGTAACACACCTTCATGTTCAATGCACTAGCGCCGTCTTTATCACTTTTAAAATAGACACTCCGAAACAACTATTATCAATATTGGAAATTAAAAAACTGGGAAAAACTGAAAAAATGTGACAGGTAGTAGAAAATCAACGCCTCCCCCCTAGCCCCCCCCCAAATTTTTCTTTTTTCACCCCTCCTTTTCTAAAAAAAACATCCTCTTTCCCTATAAAAACATCTTTCCCTCCAAAAACAAATATTTTTTTTTCCGCATAATTATTTTAACACCCCATCCATCAATAAAAAACAAATAATAAAAACCCATTTTTTATAAAAAAAAAAAAAAAAAAAAAAAAAATAAATCCCTCTTTTTAAAAAAAAAAAAAATAAATTTTTTTCCCCCCCCCCCCCCCCCCCCCCCCCTTTTCCTATCCCCCTCCCCCCCCGGTTTTTTTTCTTTTAAAAACAAAAATTATTTTATTTTTTTATTAACATTTCTCTCTCTCCTAAATGAGCTTTTCAACAGGGAAAAGTTGAATAATACAATTCGATGTTTGGTCCACGCATCCGACTTTTTTGTTTGTTTACATTTCCATAATAGCTTGAAAGTATTTTTTTCTTCACGCACGTTTCATTTTACTCATTTTTTTATTACAATTGTATACTATCTCTTTTTCTCTCACGGAAATGTTACTCAATTGTCGTTCGAAAGTGGATCTACTCAATTTATGAGTAGCACATTTTAAAATTGAGTAACATTTTCGTGTCAGAAAACGAGATAGTATACAATTGTACTCAAAAATTGAGTAAAATGAAACGGGAGTGTAGAGCTCTAAACTTCTCAAGTGAATGTACTACACGGAGAAACCAATCATTCCAAAATTCTACTATTCTTGTATACCCTAGACTTCTATTCTTGTCGCTTTGAAATTTTAGACATTGCTACATTGATGAGTGTGAAGAAACCATCAATAGCAACTTCGAGGTGTTGAATCAACATATTCGGTCGGTGCACAAAATTACCACGAGCAAAAAAAAAAACAATCATACCGCTGAAATGTCCTAAAAAACCAACAAAAATTAATTACCCAAAAATACATTTTTTTTTTTTTGAATTTTTATTTTTTTTTTTTTAAATAAAAAAAAGAAAATTTATTAAAAAAAAAATAAAAATTAAATAAATGAACTAGCCAATGATTAAAATTTTCTTTAAAAAAATTAATTAATTAATTAAAATTATTTTGGAATAATATTTTCATATTCATTTTTTTTTTTTGAATATTTTAAAAAATAAAACTCAATTTTGGATTATTTTAGCTGTCGAATCGCTTTTAACAAACAATAAATTTCACTCATCATTGAGTTTTTTCGGAATACTCAAAATTGTATACTTTGTAAATAACTCAATTATGACTGGTTTAACTTTGCTGTCAAGATGAGTGAAAATGACTTAATTTTGGGCAGTTTGGTTTCTCCGTGTGGGTGGGGTGAAAAGTATCCTCCACTCTGACCGCCAAAATGCAATGCTACTACAAAAAAGGTTATAGTGCAGTTCATATTTAGGCATGCACGCAAAATTTCGGCGCGATACTGCCCTTAGTTTTGTTTTGACAGCTGATTGTTGTTGACGTGTTTGGCATCATGTTGAATATGGATAAAAACGTTCTCGTTCTCTCATAAAACATTATCTTTTTGAGAGGCAAAACGGCGAAGGCAACAAAAGAAATGTTGGATAAGTATTATGGGGCAAATGCTCCGTCAGATTACACCGTTAAATATTGGTTTCGAGAGTTTCGTGGTGGCCGCAACTCCACTACCGATGAAGTCCGCAGGCCCTCCGATGCGGTTACAGAGGACAATGTCAAAAAAGTTCATGAAACGGTGTTGGCTGACCGGAAAGTGAAGGTGCGTGAGCTAGCAGATGCCACAAAGATTAGTACTGAGCACACACGCCATATTTTAGGCGGAATTCTGTATATGAAAAAGTTATCCTGCCGCTGGGTGCCGCGCATGCTCACTCCTGACCAATAACACGATCGCGAGAGCGCAGCGAAACATTGTTTACACATTTAGATTTTTTCTACAGAAATCTGACAAACTTAACCGAATTCTCAACAGCTAGAACGTTCGGTAATGATTTCGGTGATTTTTTGATTACCGAAAAAAACTGCAATCCTCAATGCGATCACCCGGTTATTATTTTACAAATAAATCTGTAAATTTTCCAAGGATCTGGTTTTACCGAAATTTTCTTTTACAAATATTCTGTAAATAAAAGTTATAATTATATCGGTCTAATTAAATCTACGTTCCGAGATATTTTTCGGAATACATGTTTGCCAAAATTCGGATTTTAGAATTTTTTTTATATATGCGATATTTCAAAAACAAATTTTATTAAAAAAACATCAATAAAAAATAATGCACGCTGGGCATGAACTTGGTGCCAGTCGTGCCTAGCTGTTCCATCCCCATTACAGACCATTTGGCATGGCAAAAAAAAGCAGCTTATTTCAAGCTGCAACAAAAAATCATGATTATTTTACTTACGGAAGATACCAACGATCCCTCATCGTGTTTATTCAATTTATTTGGGAAACTGTCCATTTAGACTATTTTTACTCGAGTTTTTTTAACTTTCCTTTCTGCGCGTCAACCACTTCCGAACTATTTTGCTTCTGATTTGACAAGATGGCTGCTCAGTTTTTCGATAGTTTTACGATGTCCCAACAAAAAATTTTACTCTTTTACCGAAAATTCTGTAATTTTCATTTTACAGATCGACTTCGGTGATTTTTTTTACAGAATTCTGTAAAAAAAATCTAAGTGTGTAGACTTGCTGATGCGGAATCAGAAGGACTTTTGGCGTCTTGTTGATGAGACCTGGATTCACTATTACTCATCAGCGAACAGAATGAGTACCCGGCAATGGTCGAAGCCGGCACGAGTGCCTAGGGAGGCTCAATTGGTCAGAATGATTTTGGCGTCGGTTTTCTGGGATTGTCATGGCATAATCTTCGTGGACTACCTCATCATCATAAAATCATCAACAGCGAGCATTACTGTGCATTATTGAAGCGATTGAAGGCCGAAATCGCTGCAAAACGGCCTCACACGAAGAGAAAAACCAATTTTGTTTTTGAAAGACAATGCGTCGGCGCACAAGAGCATCGCAACCACGGCTAAAATCAAGGACTTACGGCTCCAATTGCTTCCGCATCCAACGTATTCACCCGATTTGGCTCCTTGGGCTATTATCTGTTCCCAAACCTCAAAAGTTGGCTCTTCAATAGGAAATTCAACTCACACGATGAAATCATCGACAGTGCGGAGGAGTATTATGCAGACCTTCCGGAAAATTACTTTTCGGATGGGATCAAGAAGTTGGACAATCGCTGGAATACGTATATCGAGCTAAAAGGGGATTGAATCAAATAAAAAAAAAAACATTAAAAAATTATTCTTTTTACATTTCCAAGAGGGCTATTTTTCACCCAACCTAGTAATAATTGTCAGCCATCTCTGTTTTATTCGGTAAATGATCCATTTAAACTGCGCATTCAACAATTGTTCTAATGTAGGCAATACTAAATCAGCTGCATTATCGAGTGAATGTGATTTATGTTAATAAAAAAAGGCATAAAGGGACCAAAAGTTTAAACATCATCAGAGTGAAGCTAAAATACCAAGTTGTCATAAGAATATATTTCGTGAAGTATTTGATGGGAAAATATACTTAACTTATAGTTTAAAAATTGATTGCCGAGAATATTCAACGGTGCTTAAATCGTCATTTTTCCGACAACTAAATTTTTTATCCATTTAAAGCTTGAGTCATTTTATATCAGGACGGAAAAAAAGGAAATATCTCGGAATCATGTTAATGAAATAAACATGTTGACTACTCAAAATCAAGGTCACTTTATTGGAAAAATAGCGAACATATTACTCCGATTTGGTTTTGATGAAATCTCAAACTTTTCTTCGAATACCACTGATTATATTTTGGACACTCTGTTGGCTAACCTGAGCGGCCATTTTTTTTTTTGTCTGGATTATCGAGATTTTCAGCCTCGGGCTGGTTCATCTCCCGTTGTAGTCACTCAAATACCTCTTTTGGGTATTTTCGTAACTTGTCCGGGGGTGAGATTCGAACTCATGACTTTGGCGTGAGAGGTATGGATGTTAACCACTACGCCGGGGTCGCCCCCCTGAGCGGCCATTTTGTTCGACCATCTCTTCCCAAGTAGCACACTACGAGCATAATTAGTAGTAGTAACTTGATTATTACTTAGCAAGTCATATTTATCTCAACCAAATGGCAACAAGTGTGCTACTAGGGTTCATCTCTGTTACATCCGAAGTCATTTCTCCGCCCTTCTTCAACTTCTGTTTGACAACCGTTCAATATTTCTCAATTGGACGGAATCGAGAGCAGTTGGGTGGGTTGACATCCTTTTCGAAGATATCCACTCCGTTGTTTCGATACCACCGTAGAACTTCTCCGCTGAAATGGAAGCTTGCCATATCAGGCCAAAACATTACTGGTCCATTGTGAGCTTTAATGTACGGAAGAATACATTTTTCAGGCACTCCTGCTTGTTCATTTGAGAATCCGTAGGCTTGTTTGTTACGAAAACCTGGGTTTTTTGTCTGCAACCAGATCATAAGCTTTCTTGCGAATTTATCGGCGAAAACGAATTTGAACTTGCTAAAGACATCACCTCGACCAGTGGCTTTATAGAATTTTTGTCTGGGAAGCTACCCATAATCCATCTTCATGTAAGTTTCGTCGCCCATGACAATGCATCCTTCGTACTTCGTATGAACCTCATTGTACAACTTCCGGGCACGTCTTTTGACCACTAGATTCTGTTTCAGTGTCATGTTTAGTGGTTTACTGGCCCGAGAAAATGCTTCTCACAGACGAATCCTTCTGACGGTCCTTTGGTTTGGCATTGAATTTCTTGGCGATATCATAATCCGACATCCTGGGTTTGCCCTAATCGACCTCAACACCTTCAAATTTAGCTTCCGATCCTTAGTTGCACTACGATGCCTGCTATGATCCTGCCGAATGATAGTAGGCCGCTAACGGAAATGTTTGAGAACGATTTAGCCAATTTAAACGACTTCGCGACGCTTGAGCATGACCACGTTGGATTTTCGAAGCGGGTGTCCGCAATTAATTTTCGGTTTAAGGCTTCCATCAAACAAAATCAATCGTGACGAACTTTTCAGCACTGAAAAAGGAAACTGCTGTCAAAAAATCATTCCAGATCCAACCAGTATGAGCGCTGCAGTAAAATAAACAATGCGTCCAGATATTACTAGGTTAGTCAAAAAGTTTTTAAAGCGGAAATGAAAATACATTTTTTTGGGGAAATCACTTTTATTGCTCAGTATAGTCTCCCATAAGATCAATACACATCACGGAAGTGACTTTCTGGAAGACCTCCAAAAAACTCCTCTACGACGGCTATAACCTTTTCGTTTGATGAAAAATGCATTCCACGAAGAAATTTTTTGAGTTTTGAGAACAGCCAGAAGTCAGAGGGAGCTAAATCTGACGAATAGGGGGGATGCTGCAGGGTCCTCCCTTAGCTCAGTCGTAAGCTCAAAGCAACACCATGCGTGGGGGTTTTTTCGGAAAATTTCTCGACCCCAGGATTCACTGATTTGCACGATGGTTTTGAGCAAAAATGGTACTTGGCATCGAAAGCTCATGTCGATGAGCACCCGCTGTGCCCTCTCCCCTTTCCTTTTTCCTTTTTTTTCTTGTGAGCATTGTCTCGATGAAAAATCTTTTCTTCTTCTGAAAACCGGGTCTTTCTTCAAATTTTTTTTTCATCCAACTGGTCCAAAAGGTCATAATAATAATCAGAGTTGATTGTATTTGGAGATAATCTATCAATAAATTTCCTTTTGCATCCCAAAAAACTGACGCTAACACCTACTTGGCCGATTTCTGGGCGAAGTGCCTGGTCCACTCCTTTCCCCCCCAAAAACCTTTTTTTTCTTCAAACCCCCAATCGACCCCCACAATTTTAAACCCCAAAACTCCCCCAAAAATCCCTTTTTCCCTGAATTTATGGTGTCAGCAAAGGAGTGTATCGAATATAAGCTATCCACATACATTTGCGTTGTACGCATCTATTTGTGATGGTTTTTTATGCTCTGAACACTGCATGCTGTGCGTTTGACTGTCAGCTTTCTTTTGTTTACTTGTTTGTGCGGTTCAAATTCTGCATTTTCAAAATGTCGGAAGTGAAAATTAAGGTTCTGGACACATGGCTAAGTGAGAAGGGTATTACTATGCGCAAATTGGCGAAGCGGTTTGGAATTCATCATGCGAGTGTTAAAACCATCATTAATAAGTTTGGGGAACACTTTACTTTGGATGAGCTACCAGGAAGAGGCAGAAAACTCGGTTCTTCCAACCCGAAACTGGACCAGAAAGTGGTATCTCTAATTATGAAGAACAAATCAATGTCAATACGTGATTTGGCTAAAAAAGCAGGAACGAGTATCGGAATGATCCAGCGTATCAAGAGGTGAAACCACTTGAAGACCTACAAGAAGCAGAAAATCTCGAAACAAAGTGCAGAACAGAAAAAGCGAGCAGCAACAAGGGCCCGGAAATTGTATTCGCGTCTTTTGCAGCGTCCGGATGCATGCGTTTTGATGACCGATGAGACCTATGTAAAGGAGGACTCAAAAACCCTTCCAGGTCCACAATACTTTACTGCCGTCGTTGGGGAGGATGTGAGCGATGCGGACAGGTCGATTCAAGTGGAGAAATTCGGTCGAAAGGTACTGGTATGACGAGCAATATGTTCCTGTGGTTTGAAGTCAACCATTTTTTACACTACCGGAACTTTAAATGCGGAAGTCTATCGATCTGAGTGTCTCCAGAAGAGATTGTTGCCTTTATATAAGAAGCATAGTACACCTCCACTGTTTTGGCCAGATTTAGCGTCGGATAGATTTCGTTGAGAAAAATATCAATCCACCAAATTGCCCTCAGCTTCGACACATCGAACGTTACTTGGCAATCGTGAAGAGGGTCTTCAAGAAGACTGTAAGGCAGCTGGGAACATGCAGGAGTTCAAAAAAATTTGGGCTCAAGCGTCCAAAAAATGCGATGCAACACTTGTCCGGAACTTGATAAAGAGCATTCGATCCAAAGTTCGAAAATTCGTGAAGGAATAACTTAAATTTCATCCGGTCTACATTATGTTCAAGTTTAACCTCGTACAATAAAGGATCAATTTTTTGTATGAATAAAATATCGGTTTTCAACATAATTTGAAAGAAAGTTTGTGGATAGCTTATTTTCGATACACTCCTTATCACCCCGCCCCCTGATTTCCTCCCCTTTCTAGTTTTTTTGCTTGGTATTTTTGCTGGTGTTGATGTTTTGTGCGCCCTGCGCGTCGGTCGCCTGTCTCGCTCGGTCGGTCACGCTCGCACTCCCACCCCCATCGGAGAACGGTTCGAAATGAAGAAGAAGACTCCTTTAATATTTTCACCATCTTTGCATGGATCACAGTAGCCAATAAACCGTCCTAATTATTCACTACCGAATGGATTTTTCAAAGAATTCCTAATCACTGCAACGATGAATTGACAAATCGAAATGAAATGTTGAGTACGTTCTTATGAAAAATGAAATATTAAAATGGCGTAGAAATTTTTGTTTTTCTACCGGTCCATAGATGTCGCTTTCAAAACTTTTTGACTAACCTAGTAATTGACTAAAGCCAACCTACCATGTTAGATGAACTTCTGTGATACATACCAGTGCCAACTAAATTAAACCTTCCGTAAACAACACTAAAATTCAGAAATCGCCAAACCCAATCAATCCTACCGATCAAGCTGATCGCCTTTCCCAACATCCGTTACACACCGACCCAATTCACAAACGGAAATCAAAACGTGATGAACGAGTATCACCACAGTCAACACATCGACGACTTAGTAGCAAGGGAATCAAAACAAACCCGTCTCTCACTTGAACCGTCGCCATCGGGTCAATGATCGCCCTATCCGATCGTCTTCATAATACTAAGTGCTGTTTGGTACTACATACTGTACGACAGCGGGTAGGCACAGCAACGGAACATCCCCCGCCACCATTCATTGTCGATTTGAAGCGAAAAGGCTCACCGAAGGATGTGCGGTGATGAAATGGAAAACATGTTGTTTTTCTCATTCCTCGTGTTGGCCGCGTACAAACAAAAACAACCACTTGGCGAGATGCAGTTGCTGACTGACTGGCTGCCGCTTTTTGAACCGACGATCCCCGATGAGTCGATCAAACAAATGCGAAGCGGGAACTTTGTATTCGATCGCCGGGAAATTCTGGAACCTCGTTTGACGTCAAACGACAAAGTACACACGCAACGAAATCGACCTTGTTAGTGAATCATGACGCTAATTATCTCCGGCAAATATTTTTCACAACGCACTATTTGCAGTACGTGGAATGTTCAAGAAATCGGGAGGCTCGTCCCACGTATTTACGTTATCAATTGAGGCCTGATAAGGAGAGCTGAAGCTCTATGTTGATTCCAGTAGCAGCATCCATGCAAAATGCTACTAGAAGACGGGATTGGGTGAATAAACAGTGATGTAGGATGATGAAATTCCTGCGAAAACTATGAGGATAATTTAGTCGATCTTGAATCTTAAATCGTTCCAATTATATTCTAAAATAGTGATGATCCAGTTTCGAGCTTCGTTAGTAGTCCACTTCACTCAACCTAGTTCCCACGCTCCGGTTAGATTCACACACCACTCAACCCAGCGAAACGCATAAAACTTTCTCAATTTGCTTCTCATTAAATTTATTCATCGTGCGCAATTCCCTGGAATCAAATAATTCTGTTCCACCAAGTCGGAAGAGTGCACACTAGGCGGTGCCTCTTAAGTGCGCTCGCTTCTTGATTGATCTAGTCATCCTTGATCTGATTCAGAGTTGCTTAATAATCGTTTTTTTTTCATCTCCGGTTCGTGGAAAACGATCAACGGGAAAATCCGACAACGTTGCAAACGCACGCTTTTTCGGCGAAAATTCCCACTTGATGGACGCGTGCGCGAATTCTCGGAATAAATTTATGCGAATTTGGCAAAGCGTAGGTGGACATGGACGATCCTCTCAGACCGGTTGACGGCGGCAGATGAAAAGTGAAACTGCTCGTACGACACATGGTTCTCCAAGACACTATGTCTCGGCGTTGACAGGTTGATGTTCAATATTGCTGGTGTGTAAAACTTAAAATTTGCATCTATTTTTGGTCGGTGAAATGAAAAATGTGGCAATCTGCTAAACGCTATGATGGAAGCAACGTTCAGTTAGCTGCTGTGTAGACATTCTGTCTGAGCCGTGCCTGGACATTAGAACACGATTATTTTTGGAAGCTGGCCAAACACATCGATGCTACTGCCACTTGCCGGAAGCAATCGTGGGCAAATTGTGTAATTGGACAGAGATTAATGACCGCACTTCGCGGCGCGGCCGCGTGGACTTTGAATCGATCGACTAAACTGTAATCTATAGTCGGAAGGGGCATGAGTTTACAAGTGGTTGTAATAAGCAATTTCTTATTCCTACTTCAAAACAGAATCTTGCGTCCACATTTATCGCATTTATCAACGAAACTGCTAACCAGCATTAACTAATGGTGGTAAAAGATTTTTTTTTATTTATTCAAAAGGGGGATGTTTTTGATTGTCTTAAACTAAGTTTAAGACGTCGATTGGGTTTCCACGTGCTGTAATTACAGCCTCCACATGCTTCCGGGACACTCGGCTGATCCTAATAATGTAGCTTGATGGATCCATTTCTCTTCAAGTACGGGTCAATGTTTGTCTGAGGCTTGCTGTACTCGGGTGGCGTTTAGAACAGGCCTTGGCGTTCACGACGCGCCATACTGAGTAATCCAGTGGATTAAGATCGGGGATGGATGGCGGCCGCATATCCTTCGCCCAGAACGGCAGGTTCGAGGTGCAGTTCGAGGTGTGGCACGGAGTCCCATCTTGTTGAAATACAACATTTGGCTTCGGGCCGTACTGCTCTTTGATCCACGGAAGAAAATACTTACTTAAAAGCCCGATGTAGACCGTCTTGTTTACTATGTAACCTTCTGTAATGAACACAGGGTTAATTTTTTTGCCATCGAAAGCCACCAATCCAAATACCATAACGCTAGCAGGATGCTTCGTCAGATACACGTTTGTATGTTCGTCGGCCACGTCTTTCACGTCTTTAGAGAACTAATATAGTGATCGGTTCTGGAATTTGATACGGGATCGGATTACCGTGAACAGGATTACCGGATATTTTCGCTTGAGGAAGCTCAAGATTTTTTCTGCTCTAATGCAGATTTGATCTAATAACAGCTGGCCCATACCCATTTTATTATCATTAGGAATTAACGTTACCACTTCAACCTCTTCCCAACATACTTTTACCTTTTTGGTATCCATATCGAACATTATCGATGGATGTTAAATCAGCGCCCAATAAATTAAGAAAAAAAGGTTTCCTACCTTATGGTGCCCCTTAACCCTGTATGGACGCTCGTCTGTCTTTGCCCAGCTTAATGTAACCTTCACCGGTCACTACAGGGTGCGGCAGAAAATAATGCGAAAATTTGTTCTATTTCTTTCAAATCCCATTTTCAACTAATTCAAGCAATAATATCAACATTTTCGTCTTTATAAGTCCTTTTAAACAAATTTATTCAATGTGTCCTCCGTTTTTATTAATAACATCCTCGAGCCGACGCCGGAAGCCAGAGCATGTCTTTCGGACGTAGTCCTCCGACATTGACTGCCATGTGCGTGTTATGGTTGACTTCAGGGTTTTCACACTAGGGTGTGATGTTTTGCAGGCTCGTGCTTCAACATATGCCCAAATCGAATAATCCAACGGATTAAGATCTGGACTGCTAGGGGACCACAAATCCTTCGGCCAAAACTTCATGTTATCGTTCAACCATTGTTGGGTTCGATTGGACGTGTGACACGGCGCTCCATCCTGCTGTAGGACAACGTTTTGATCCTCGGAGAAGTTGGCCTTCACCCAGGGAAGCACTTGGTCCTTTAAAATAGTGATATACACTTCGGTATTGATTTTAGCTCCAGCATCAATGATAACAGGCGGCATTTTCAAACCGTTGGACGCCACCAAGCCAAACATCATGACACCAGCCGGATGTTTTGTTTGAAATTTGAATTTCATTTTTTCCGGAACGTTCTCCATTTTCTGCGGTGCAATGAACCGGTCCGTGCGGTTGTTGGCCACAGCATCAATGCAGAAAAGCTTTTCGTCGGAGAACAGGATTATCATTTTTTCCTTCTTCAACAAGGAAAGCAATCTCTTGGAACGAGCCACTCGTAGTTCCTTGACCCGGTCCGTAATCAAGTGGCGTTTCACTCTGACTCTGGAAGATGCATGCAGGTCTTCTTTGATGGTTCTCCGCATGGATTTCCCCGAAATATTGGCTTCCTTTGCAAGTTTTCATATGGAACGCACCGGGTTGCGAGCAATTTTTGCACGGACCGATTTGATCACGTTCGGCGTGCGTGCAAAGCGCAGACGTGCGCTTCCCGGCTTCCGCCGCTTAGGACCATCCTACAGGGACTTTTTTATGCGGTAAACTGTTGCCAAATGGCACCCTACCACCTTGGCCATCTCTTTCGGCTTCTTCTGGGCGAGCAACAAATTGGTGATCACTTCTTTCGCGAACATTTTGACGAATTTGCAATAAAACAAATAGAATGTTTGGATGCAGCACTTGCAAATAAACATAAAAAAATACACTTTCGACAGAAATTAGTCACTAGCTACACGAATTAACCCAATACTCAAGTTTGAAAATTTTCGAATTATTTTCTGCCGCACCCTGTAGCATTTTAAATGCCTAAATCAAACTCTTCAGAACCCTCATAAAACCAAAATGACTATTTAGGACGCTTAACGGGTCCATAAAAGGACTTCAACGTTACATTAGGGACATAAAGCGCATAATACCTAGATAGTTCGAAAATGGAGACAGATTGTAAAGTGGGCTTGTTTCCTCAATGTCCTTCGTCGGATTTACCTGTGGTAACTTAAGCGACGGTAATTCTACCGATTTCGACATCAGCTGTGTTAATCTTCAGAGAATGAGCTCCTCCTGATGCAGTTCTTCTTTTGTCAAGCCGATAGTTTGCTTCCCGTCGGGTCATGTTATAAGTCCGCGTTAGGCACAGAGAAAGAGGTTTACCATCATTGATCCCAAATGGACTGCTCGACTATTGTCATCGATGTTCCGTCGTCTAGGAATCCAACGTTTTCAATAGAGTTCCCATTCTAGGAAATTTGTACTGGCAATATTTGAAACATCACCGACTTCTCGGTGGTGTTGAGTGCGTTCTTTATCCTTTGGTTTTAACTTGCTAGTTTCTACTTACCCTTGGACAGGGACTTCTGTTTCTGCCATCCTTCGACTTCGCAGCGTACTAGAATTTTGCACGGACGTCGCCCATGTATCTCGAGACACGTTCTATAGAGTTGATGAACCTGTACCTTTCTCCACCGTTGCAGGCCAAGTAACTTATGCATTATTCATGTGATTACCCTGCCACCTTGGTGCGAATCTACCTATGCATCGCCAATCAGAAGTTGCAGTCTTCATTAAGAAGTATCACGTGAAATGTCTTTTGGTCGGACCTTACCTTACCTTACTAATCAGACTAAGGCCAGTGTGGCCTCTGCTGTACACAGAAGTTGTTTTCATTGTAATCGGTCCATGGCTGTTCCTCGCCAGCCTCGCTGTCTGCGGAAAGTCCGCAGGTCGCCTTCTACTTGATCGATCCACCTTGCTCGTTGCGCGCCTCTTCTTCTTGTACCTGTCGGTTCGTTTTTGAGAACCATTTTCACAGAGCTGTCGTCAGACATTCTTACGACATGCCCAGCCTATCGTAGTCGACCGATTTTTGCGATGTGTACGATGGGAGGTTCTCCCAGCAACTGGTGCAATTCGTGGTTCATTCGCCTCCTCCACGTTCCGTCTTCCATCTGCACTCCACCGTAGATCGTACGCAGCACCTTCCGTTCAAAGACTCCAAGGGCGCGTTGGTCCTCCACTAGCAATGTCCATGTTTCGTGGCCGTAGAGAACTACCGGGCTAATTAATGTCTTGTAGATGGTCAACTTTGTGGTTCGGCGAACTTTGTTCGATCTTAGCGTCCTTCGGAGTCCAAAGTAGGCACGTTTGCCAGCCATAATGCGCCTTTGTATTTCTCTGCTGGTGTCGTTATCGGCGGTCACCAATGAGCCCCGATACACGAATTCGTCTACTACCTCGATTTCATCACCGTCGATCTGAACTCGTGCTAGGAGGCTAACATTGTCTTCTCGTGAGCCTCTTCCCTTCATGTATTTTGTTTTTAACGCATTAATCACAAGCCCAATCCTACCAGCTTCAGCCTTAAGTCTGATGTACGTTTCAACGTCGTCGGCGAAGCCAAATAGTTGGACAGACTTCCTGAAGATCGTGCCACTCGTGTCTATCCCAGCTCTTCGAATCACACCCTCCAATGCAATGTTAAACAACAAACACGACAATCCATCACCTTGCCGTAACCCTCTCCGAGATTCGAAGGGACTCGAGAGCGTCCCTGATACTCGGACGACACACATCACTCGATCCATCGTTGCTTTGATCAACCGCGTCAGTTTTTCCGGAAATCCATATTCGTGCATGATTTGCCATAGATGGTCTCGATCGATTTGCTCGGACCTGGCCTCGGTTTATTATGCCAAGAGATCACTGAAGCAGACGGGCCGGCTGGAGATAAACCTTGTACCAAAGACCGCCAACCCTCCCAACGTCCCTAAGTTGCGACCGATAGAAAAGCTTTGGGCTAACCTTAAACTGAGGATCTATGCTGATAATTTCGTGATAAAAAGGGAGGAGCAGATGATCACAAAGGCCACGCAAGAGCTGAATAACATGTTGATATCTAGAAAATAAGAAGAATGATTAGTAATTTCCATTTAATTCCAACTACCTTTATTGCTTATCTTGGCAGATACGCGTATTTCGTCTACAATGTGCAGACTTCTTCAGTGTCGTGTACTAATACAGTCGAGTATTAGTACACGACACTGAAGAAGTCTGCACATTGTAGACGAAATACGCGTATCTGCCAAGATAAGCAATAAAGGTAGTTGGAATTAAATGGAAATTACTAATCATTCTTCTTATTTTCTAGTTACAGGTATTCCACTAAACAGCTCACACTCTCCATAATTCATGTTGACATCCTTTTTTTTTTTTATCAGCCTTGGCTAATGTTCCGGCCAACTGCCGTAAGGCTACCAGGCATTGCGTTGAAGCCTTTTTGTAGAATGCTTATTAAAGGTAGGATTTAAGGACGATTTCACGGAGTTCATTTCATGTTTCATTGAATTATCTTTTAGAGTTTTTTTTATTGTTTCATCGCCATTCATTCGCCATTTTATAGTTGCATTGCCTTTCAAAAGTA
>JAHHFK020001304.1:0-27500 GCA_024533555.2 Aedes koreicus | reverse complement strand
AAATCAACCGTTACAAATGTAATTAAAGTGTTTGGGGAACGTTTGTCGACAGCCAGGAAGTCTGGATCGGGGGGAAATCGAAAACCGGAAGCCGCTGAGACGACAAAGAGAGTTGCCGGTAGTTTCAAGCGAAACCCTAACCTATCTCTCCGAGATGCCGCAAATAAGCTGGGTGTATCGTCTACAACCGTGCATCGAGCCAAAAAACGAGCCGGACTATCGACTTACAAGAAGGTAGTGACTCCAAATCGCGATGATAAACAAAATACGACGGCCAAAGCGCGATCCCGGAGGCTGTACACGACGATGCTGACGAAGTTTGACTGCGTGGTAATGGACGACGAAACCTACGTCAAAGCCGACTACAAGCAGCTTCCGGGACAGGAGTTTTATACGGCAAAAGGAAGGGGAAAGGTAGCAGATATTTTCAAGCACACGAAACTGTCAAAGTTCGCAAAGAAATATCTGGTTTGGCAAGCCATCTGTACCTGTGGCTTGAAAAGCAGCATTTTCATAGCTTCCGGGACTGTCAACCAAGAAATTTACGTGAAAGAGTGTTTGAATAAACGTCTGCTGCCTTTCCTGAAGAAACACGGTTGTTCCGTACTGTTTTGGCCGGATTTGGCATCTTGCCATTACGGTAAAAAGGCCATGGAGTGGTACGCCGCCAACAACGTGCAGGTGGTTCCCAAGGACAAGAACCCTCCCAACACGCCAGAGCTCCGCCCAATTGAGAAATACTGGGCTATTGTCAAGCGGAACCTAAAGAAGACCAAAAAAAACTGCTAAGGACGAGCAGCAGTTCAAGGCAAACTGGCTTTCTGCGGCGAAGAAGGTGGACAAGGTGGCTGTACAAAATCTGATGGCAGGGGTCAAGCGTAAGGCCCGGCAATTCGGATTTGGAAAAGCGGAAGCCTAACTGAATATTTTTCCTGAATTTATACTAATTGAACTTGAAAAAGAAATTTAATTTGATTTTTTAAATAAACGATTTCACCGATTTACACGCGTTTTTCCTTTACCAAATTTTGACCGTATCACCCTTTATCTGCCTAAGGGCCATGACTTTTGCATTTTTGCATTGTAAAACTGATGCAAAGCGAGCAAAACTGTGCTAGCTGTGAATTCATATTCTTTTTTTCTAGTGCCACATTTGACGTCAGTCCGTCAGTCCGTCAGTCAGTTGGCAGACTGACAAAAGGGAAAGTGACCGTATAGGCTTGCGGGTGGCAGAGGCATATTGTCTCCATACAAAACCTCGAGCACGATTTGCTGTTGATCGTGGTAGTATGAACAAAGTGACATTTTAGAATTCGAGAACTTGTAAACATGTGGCATATTTAATTGCGGAATCGTGCATATTCTACCGCTTTCGCGAGATTACCAAGAACTAAATTTATCGGAATCTAATTAAATCCAAACCCTCAAAATAATTGCCATTGTAACCTTCTGAATAGTGGCACGGGTTGATTTTTACGACTTGACAACCTTGCCTCTGCTGCAACGGTTCACTGCAACCGCCCTGCCATTACGGCGACTACGACGTCGACGGTGGCAATGAACGGCGAGAGTGAACTTTTATTAAAATTGTAAATCGTATCGCAGCCCTCCTCGGGTGCAGGAACGAACACTACTCTTCCTGAATGACAAGTTTCTGCCGCCACCGAGAGCACCTGCCTTCAGGTTTCCGAACGTCACCGAAAAGTCACCAGACCAGACAACTCCCTTCGGCGATCGTTGTAGGTGGGTCAACCGGTAGGTCGATGTAGATCCCAAACAAAAACACAGCGGATAATTCAGATCGATAGACTTGTAGGTAATATATCAAAGCGATGTGTCTATCTTTAGTGAGCACCCTGCCATCATCACGTATTGGCTAATCGAAATGCTAATTTTATTCTGGTAGCACGGCTTAAAATAGATTACTACGAGGGCTGTTGAATGCTTTGACGGAGAGGGGGACAGAGGGGCGTTACATTAATTTATTCGTTTACTACGATCTCGAAATGAGATATAAATGATTGTTCTAGTTTGCTTTCTCATCCTCGCTCAATCATTATTAATCACTTTGTTTCGAATGTTAGCATATTAGAGCTCTCACCTTGGCCTAACAACATGAATTGTACCTACTGAATTTGCTCAAAAACTCAAGACAGAGCAAGAATGAGGGCGAATAAAACTTCTCCGATTTTTTTTTTTTTTAAACAAGGCAACAAAAAGCAAGTTTAACTGTACCTTTTGACCATAGAAAGTTTCGTCCTGAGATCAAGAAATGCCGACAAATCCCCTTTTGTCACCTTATTCTGGCAGAGAGATCGATGAAGTTTTATTCGCCCTTATTCCTGTTCTATCAAGAATAATCGAAATTTTATTCCCAGACGCCCTTGAAGTGGGAAAACTTAAGTCGTAATTTCTAAACCGTCCACATCGATCAAGGGTTCAAACACTCTCGAAACTTTGTTTAACCAAACACAACCAATTTGTTTGGCTTTGGCCTTACGTCGTAACACGCGTATTGCATTTGCGTCTCATTTCGAAAACTTGCTTCTAACGATTACAAAATTTATCCTCCCGTCTCCCTCGTTCCTACTCAAAGATTCTATGTTCCGTACCGCCTTGTAGAAATATAAAACAGCAAATTGACTGGCTCCCAAACAACCCATACGAAAAGAAAAAACCAACCACTCTAGTTGGACACGTACGTTACTTAAGTCAACCTACGGACTGGGATCCGTTTGACGTCATCGATCAGTCTGCCGGCGCCTGCTCCAACCAAATAACACATGGCGGACCATTTCGACCGTCACAAGACCGACTTATGTTGATAGATTTCGTCACGGATTGTCGGAAACGGCTTCAACGATGAATAAACAATTAGTTGGGATTTCTCAACCAAATGGATGCATTAACCTACAATCATAGTCTTCAGTCGCAGCATAGCTGCACGGGGGCGCTTCGCTCTTCTCGAGATGAGAGAAAGTAAATCTCCTAGGCAACAAGAATCGGATGGGTTCGATGTAGACATGGGTTATTTTGGGATTCAGTTAGTTTCCGCGGGAAAGTCAGATGACCGACTCAAGCGCTAGAAAAAAATCATGTGCCGCTGTTGGAAGGGAGGCGCCAACCAGTCAGAGGAAGAAAGAAAACCTGGCGAAGAAGATGTCGACAGACAGTGTAATGAATTATCGCAGGTGGATGAAGTTTAAAGAAAATGATAGGTAATTGTTGGACTTTTTTCAATAACGGCAATATCATTCTGCTCTTACTATTCCAAGACATCCCGGCTGTAATGGCAGCTGGCTAAGTCAGGCCAGACCGTCGTGCGATGGAATGGATGGCAAAAATCGCTTCTGAAGACACTCCTCCTTGTATATAGACTGTATTCGATGAAATTTGGACACACAAAATAGGTCACCAAAAAATTTCCTTGAGCCCGATGCTTTTCAAACTTTCTGGAAATAAAGTACTACTAAATGGTTAAGGAATTTTTGGCGAACTTCGACAGTTTCTTCTTCCGTACACTCTCCGGAACGGCCAACTTAGAGGTGGCGACGTAGTGTTCCTGTCCTGGCATTTGTTTGGTGTCTCATCGTCCATCACAATGCAGAACGGTTTTGTGAGCCACTCCCTGTACAGTTTTCTTGCACGAGTTTTGGCCACCGAGTTCTGTTTATCGCTCCGGTTCGGTGCCTTCTGGACCTTGTACACATGTAATCCAGAACGTTTCATTGTTTTCTGCACAAAACAAACTGAAACTTTCGCCTTTTTCGCAACATCCCTGATCGAAATGTTGGGATAACGCTTAAATTGGTTCAATACCATCCTGGCCTTCTCCGGATTTGATGTGCCACATTTTTTGCCACTACCATTTTTCCGCTTGGTTGTCTTACGGTCCTTGAACGTTTTGATCACATGAGATACGGTTGAATGTGCGATTCCGAGCTGTTTTCCGATCCATCGATGAGAAGCGTTTGGGTTTTCGAAGTGAGTGCCCAAAATTTGTTGGCGCACTATTTCTTCATTCGAAGTCATCACTGAAATCACTCGACCGATTTTACCCACACGCTAAAAAGTTACGAACAATTGCGTGTGTCCAAATTTCATCGAATACAGTCCTTACCTGCCCATTCATAGTCGCTGTAGTGATGAAAACCTTCGTTTTCTTTCCACAACTGCAGATGCCTTGCCATATCATCAACTTGCGAGCAAACTTGTCTGCATAGACAAATTTGAATCTACCTGGAGCATCACCCTTGCGTTTGGCAAGGTAAAATTGGTGCCCCGGGAGTTGTCCAAAGTCCATTTTAACATAAAAGCAAAAGCATCCGTTATATGTCGTCAGAACTTCCTCGCACAGCATTCTAACGCGGCGTTTGGCAACCATGTTCTGTTTCAGGGTCCTGTTGGGGTACGACTGGAAACCTTCTCGTCGACTGATTCGTCGAACTATACAGTACGGCGCAGAGAACATTTTCGCCAAATCACGCATGGAAATCCCAGTTTCTGGTCGTGTGGTCCACTTCAAAGGTTGTTATGTTTTGTGCGATCCGGCCATAGTGTTTCCCGGTAACGTTTCAGCACGGTATTTACAGTCGATTTTGCAAATTTAAGATACTTTGCGGTCATTTCTCCTGGCCACGTTGGAATTTCAACGTGAGTGTGCAAAATTTGTTCCCGTCACTTGCGTTCCATCTTTGAGAACTTCTGAAAGTGAGTATCAATACTGATGAAACTTTCACCACTAAGTAAACAATCCATCCGGATGACTGCGCTTACGGTCACTAGAGGCGCCGCAGTTATTAAAAAGATGCGGCCAAATACTAATATCGAATTCGTTTTTGAACCTGGATTGGAACTAGTTCGAACCTACGATACCCGAACTTATTGTCAGTGCAAACCTCAATCCGATAGGAGTTACAGAAAAACACACAGACACTGATGTTTGACACACAACAAGCCAACCCAATTCTGATACCCGATCCAGTTTGGAACTGAATCAAAAAAGGAATTCGCTATAAGTGAATCAAGCCTTACTAAAGGCTGACTAAAAGTAAATTGGTACGCACAAAAAGACCTGTAATTCGTGATTCAATAAGTTTAAAAAATCCATTAAAGGTTGCTTTGCAGTACTTTTATTGAAACTTCAAAGTTACAGCATAAGATGGTTACATTTCTCCAGTTTGAACGAAATCTCGAACCTTCCTCTTGATGGAGCCCATCAGCGCCCGCACAGCGGAAACGGACACGGAATCAGCGCATTTCTTCCATTTTGCCCGCATTTGCTGGATGTCCTTGACTGCCCCGGCGCTTCGTCGAAGTCGCTGCTATGAAATTGCGCAGTATTTTTTGATTGCTCGAAATTCCGGGTGAGTTTGGATTTAATTTATTCAGGTGGTACAGAATTTCTAGAGTAAAACATTGCTTTATCAATCTTAATGTAATGGTATATGAGCTATACAGTTGTTTGTCATAGGGTTCTCTTTGAAAAAAGTACAGTTTGTGTATGTTCAACGACAACATTTTAGTTTGCAGTCTATATTAATTGTTGTTCATTGTTTATTCCATTGAAATAAATCACCCACACTTGTGAGTGGCCCCAACAGCATCCTTACTGCTGGATTAAATCGGTCGTCAAATTGTATATTTCAACATATTCTTGTATTCCATTAAAATTAACTACCCAACTTGTAAGTGGCCCCAACGGCATCGTTACCGTTGGTTTAAATCGGTCCTCAAACTCGATGTTTTAACATTTTCTTTTGTATTCTGGTGAAGTAAACCATTCAGACTTGTGAGTGGCCCCAACAGATTCCTTGCTGTTGGTTTAAATCGGTCGTCAAATTGGATAGTTCAACATATTCTTGTATTCCATTGAAATAAACCATCCACACTTGTGAGTGGCCCTAACATCATACCTACTGTTGGTTTAAATCGGTTCTCAAACTCGATGTTATAAAAAAAATTGTATACTGCTGAAATAAACCACCCACACTTGTGGGAGGCCCCAACAGCATCCTTACTGTTGGTTTAAATCGGTTCCAAAATTTGAATAACTTTAATGTGCATCTCTTTACAGAGAATAAATCGGGAACATAGTAAAATATCTTATTCGCTGCCGACGTCAGTTGAATTCAGCCCACCGTTTACCAAAACGGATTCTGCTGCAAACCCAACCATTTTATCCAACATCCCAGTGATTTCTCGTGGAAGTGCAGAGGTGATCTCGGCTTCCAATAAAGCGAGTATCACGTAAACATATTCCTACCCATTCCCTACTTGACCTGCATTCGGGCGAAGCTGGCGCCGGTATTGTATTATTTTTTTGGGATCACCAGTTTTCACACATTGAGGATGTATGTTGGTCCCAAGCATCATCTTTTGGTTCTCTGTGCAATAATAGCTGATCTGGCAATAACGGAGTAGCAACCTCGGGTGGTCAATCATGCTCATGCTCATGCTCATGCTCACAACTGCAAATCGCTTGCCAAATCATGGCCTTCTTTGCGAAAGTGTCGGCAAACACGACTTTGAATCTTCCTGGCACATCCGCACGTCCAGTTGGGATGTAAAACTTTTAACCGGGAAGCTGCTTAAAATTGGGTTTGACGTAGGTTTCGTCATCGATCAAAGTGCAGCCCTTGTGTTTCGTCAAAACACGGTCGTACAAGAGCCTTGCACGCGTTTTGGCCATGGAATTTTGCTTCAGGTGCCGGTTCGAATGTTTACTGGCTTTGTACGACTTGTATCCATCCCTGGCAAGGATGTTCCGCACCAGTTGAAAGATAGCGTTGTACCTTCTGGCCACATCTCGGATCGTTAGACCAGGGTTGGCTTTAACGCACCTCAACACCTTGCTGCCCAGTTGACGATCCCTGGTTTCAGTTTTTTCGTAGGTACCCTGATTCCTTTCCACACTCAATGATTCCTTGTAGGTTTTGAGCACTCAACAAATTGTCGTTTTCACCATCTTCGGCACTTTAGCCATTTTAGAACCGGACGTCTCCGGATTTTCCAGGTGTATTTGCACAATATTTTTTCTTCTTTCGAGTTCCATTTGACGTTATTTCTGAACGCGATCGACTACTTTGATCAAACCTGTACCAGTTGTTCTCTATTGAAGTGTAAACAAACCACTGTCAAAGATTTTCGATTCCCAACACTAGAGGCGTGCTAGCCGCGTGCGAGGGGCGTACCAATTTACTTTTAGTCAGCCTTTAGTAGTAAGTATCTACGTTTCTTAAAAGCTAATCGAAGCAAAGACCACAACATCCCATTCGTTCCAAGTTGCAGAGCCAAACATATGCAATACGATGATCCATTTGGGATAAAGATTGTGCTCGAAAAAATGCAACACTTTCTTTTGTGTGTAACATTTTATAGTATGGGTAAAAATTGATGAAATTTTTGGGTTGTAATGTTTACATGTACAAAATTTCGACACAATCTGTCAAGTGGTTATCGAGATGGTTTCCAAACAAAAAGTGCTTCGACAAAAATTGATGGGTGCGGTCGTGGAAAATCCAGGCCATTCCCACAGGTGGATCGCGAAACAGTTGGGAATCGACAATTCGACCGTCTTCCGTATGTTAAAATCGTTCAAGGAGACCCAGACGACCCAGCGAAGACAACTAATGTTAAAATAACAATCTTTCAAACCGCATGGTACCTACATTAGTTTTTTCAAGTATGATGAGAGAATCGGGTAAAGTGGGCCCATTCCTGTGGACAACCCTAAACAAAATTATCACCATTAGATTTTCCGGACATTTTTACATAAGTACAGTGCAAGTGAGAGTAATTTTACTAGCGCCAATCTTCAGAATATGAGATTTTTTCAGTATGAGGCAAACTGGACCACTTCCTGGCATCCGATCAAAGTGAAATTTGTTCCATTCAGTTTTTCATTTTTTTTCTGCAAATTTACAGTGCATTTGGGTTCACTATAGTAGCACCAAGTTTAGTTTTTGGATAATAAATCTAGTTTGCATCCAAAATGAGGGGAGAAATGGGCAAAATGGGACACTTACTGTGGTCAACCCTAACGGAGACCAACATCATTCGATTTCTCGCATTTTTTCTCATAAAAAAAGCTATTTTTCAGGACTACTACCCTGCGCCGTCTAAATTAATGAGATTTTGGATCCAATTTTGGCCAATGTGCGAAGGTGACACTCTGTTTTGGCCGGATCTTGCATCGTGCCATTACACGAAACCGGTAATGGAGTGGTAGGAAGCCAAAGATGTTGTTTTTGTGCCGTAGGAGGCAAATCCGCCAAACTCGCCAGAACTTCGCCGAACAAAAAAATGCTGGGCGATTATGAAGGGTAAGCTTCGGGAAACAGGGAAGATCTTCACAAACGACAAGGATTTCAAGAAAGAGGGGCATGAAAGTGTGTAAGAAAGATGGCGCAAGTGCTGCACTGGATTTGATTGGGAGCGTTAAGTCCAAGGTGCAGGCATTTAGCATAGGAAAGGAGGTTGAATAAACCAACTTTGCAAAAACATAGCTAATATGTGTTTATATATTCCATGCGATTTTCAAAAATATCCGACTTAAAATGATTTTTTCGTGATAATTTTTGTCTGTTGCTTTTTTTTTCGAGTACAATCATTACCCAAAGAAATTTAAGATAACGTCGATTCTCATCTAGCAGACCATCTACGATTGGGACTGTGATACCAAACAGCATTGTTACAGGTTCCAGGTCGTCTTCCTGGCGTGACGAACCAGCTTCAGGCTTAAAGTCACGTGAATGCGAAACAACAACAACAAAAGTAGTTCTATAGCCCCACGGAGCTGTCTCTTCTACTGTGCTTTTCTGATCGATTGAATCATAAATACGCCCATATCATGAAAGAGGTCCTAGAGCTTTGCTATTTATTTGCTCCAGAGTAAACAACTTCCGACCCGATAAAACTTTCATCGAAAAATTTACCTACGGATTGGAAAACCATCTGCGCTACAGGATTCCAGGGAGTGATAGAATGTTTTACCTTAAAAGCATTTTTCTTAGTTTTGTATTTAAAATAACGCAGGTTCAGATCACAAATTCAAATGTATTCAAATTACACTTTAAAGTGCCCTACAATTAAAACTGCAGAGTTCATAAACTAGTTTCGTAAATGGACCACGTTTACGGATGTTTTGGATCACCAGGAAGGCCCCCGAAGGCTTAGTTTCCAGGTCACAAGTGCAAATGGTTCACGGGTTTTCCAAGTCTCCCAAAGTTCCAGCTGGTGCACTTCTGAAAGCCTGATTTGAACAGAAGATGGCCAACTATTTACTGAATTACTTTGTTAAAGACACCAGGACTACCTTACCTTACCAATCAGACTAAGGTCGGCGTGGCCTCTGCTGTACACAAAAGTTGTTTCCATTGAAATCGGTCTATGGCTGTACCTCGCCAACCTCGCTGTCTGCGGAGGGTCCGCAGGTCGTCTTCTACTTGACGTCTTCACCTTGCTCGGATGGACCAGGATGCAAACTATTTAAATAACCCCATAACTCTTAGCTCAATTAGCATATGCTACGTGTATTTACTAATGCCGATTCTCATAGTGCGTTAAGTACATTCAACGGATCTTAATTATATTTTGAATGCGAGACACACTTAATTGAACAACTAAAGGTGACTCTAAAGAGACCCACATTGCATTGCTTGGCATATGCGCAATTGTACATAACCTAGTACGTATCGCATTGATTGCTTCGCTTTCGATTACACCGCTTTGACCGCATCGTTTCGCATCACTCGTTAGCTTCGTGGCCAATGTGAATCATCTGTGAATCGAAGTATTGTCGAATACATCGGAATAAAATTCATGCTAGTGAGGAATCGCAAGAAGAGAAAGCAAAACCAATAAAATAGAGCAAGTTATTCTCTGAGCACCAATGCTCACGCATGACAAAAAGAGAGCCTTCTACGGCCGCGTTCAATCGTTGGTGAGCAGCTCTACAGGCGATAACGTTGAAAACGGAAGAATCAGCAACTTTGGTTAAAAGATCCAAATTGAGAGCAAAAATTTGTTCCTGTGACAAAAATCTAAAACTGATCCTGTTTTAAGTGAGAGCACACTAAAAAATTAAATTTTCTGTTATTTTTTTCCTGTTGATATCAAAATTTTCACTTTGATGTTGTGTTAAGGCAATTGAAATAAAACTTCATTTCACTAAGAAAAAGAAACGCAATTTTACGATTAAAAATAAGTTTGATAGGGAAGCGGTACCTATGCTCACCATAGTACATATATTCATCACATTCTGCAGTCATCCAACTTCAAACGTTTAATTTCTCCAATAATTGGACGCAGTAACCAAGAATATATAATCCTGGCAAATAAAATAAGGTCTTGAATATAATTAAAAGCTGCAAAAACGTTTCGGAGACTTAAATTTCGTAAAAATAATGAGCAGTCAGATTTTCAACACAATTTCTTACATTTGCACTACAACTTCGTCGTGTTGATATAACCGTACTAGGGAATATAGGTACTCGAGCCAGGCTCCAAGTTTTTTCATTAATTGCACTATATTCTCACACATTTTCGTTGCGTAATTGCACAAACCATAAACATCACACTTCACTTATTACACTAGCTACAAATACGCTTACTTACATTCCAAAAGTGCGGGATTGTCTCAAATCGTGTCGTTGTCTTCAGCGCACTTAAGAAACGGCTCGTGAAGAATAAGTGCGCCGAAGACATCGACACGATTGTATGCAAACCAGCACTTTCGTTAACGGTTCTGCACTTAAAATTAATTGCGAAACAGTAGGGTGCAAAGTGCACAATATAACCAATATGTTATATGTTCTGAAAGTGAGATATTAGGCATGTTTAATGACCAGCTCGCGATGACTCGCAACCTCTTTTTTGTCTCTTTTCGGCATTCGTTCAGGGATTGATGCCAAAAAGAGTTAGCATGATACTCCGAGTTAGTGCGAGTTAGTCATTCAACAGACCCATTGTTTTATGTGTACTCGTGCTACAGCGTTATAGGCGATTAAACGACCTAATTCAATCTCATACAAAAAAAATGTAAACAATGCCCGCAAATAACTGATACTTCCTGAGGGCCAGGCGATGGCTAGATAGGGCGTACCAAAAGAGTGAAAGAGGTAGATAAAAAATGCTGACGTCAAGGTGCAAGCGTTTATTGAGGTTATTAAGTTCAAATGTATTAGTGTTTGATGTGGTAGTGATCCTCTCCAATGTTTTTCTTTAAAACTAAACGTCAAGCGTACACGCTTGCAATGAATGTTGGGTAATATGTGAATTTACATACAAGGTTTTGAACAATACGAATTGATGTGTACATTGTTTGTATGTATTAGAATTTTAAGAAAAACAAAAGGGTGCTTACACTGTATCTGCAAGACGCCAGTGTGCGTGCAGTAAACGTCACTAATATTCATTGCACTTACTCTGTGATGTAATTCGAATAAGAGTGGCGAAGACATCGGCACCTGGGAGGAAGAAACATATACGAAACATGTGAACGTCAAAGCGAGCCGATATTTGGCTGTCACTGCCTGTCAAAACGAGTCGAGAATCAAAGCAACAAAAAAAGCTTTGAAGAACTTGGGAAAACAATGCAACAAACAAAACCGATTTAGTTCCTTTTTAGCTATGACTAAAAAGGTTTATACATGTTTTATCCTCCAAATCTGTCGCATAGATGTGATTTCTGGCACAGTTTTCGCAACAGATATTGACGGATTCCTTGAACATGATACATCGCGTGGCTGTTGTAAAATTCCCAAATGCACATTTTCACGAAATTCCACGCGGCGCTAAACGAACAACGGCGTCTCACGAAACGTCGCAATGTAATCTCCCATAAGGATGGAGTAAACAGAGGTACACCGCGTGGAATTTTGAGCAAAATCGTCTATACGAAGTCGGCGAGAAGAGATCTATCCAGGTTTTTACGAGCGCTAATGGCCGCCACAATCATGCTCAGTTTCTGGTAAGCAGCGAACGATTTGACGTTTGTCTTGTTTCATTCGATCGTCTACTTACACGGTGTTCAATAAGTTCGGATACACTTTCAAAATTTGTTAAAAAAATGAAAACATGTTTTTTTATTTTTTGGATTTATGTTATTGAAAGCTATGTTTACAAGGAACGTTTACAACATTTCTCTTGGAATGACCCCCCCCCTTTGTACTCCTTAACGAGCTTCAAACGTTTCTCGAACGCGTCGCAGGCGGCACGCACGGACTGCATGGGCATTTCGTCCCAGATTTTGTGAATTACCGTCTTGAAATGATCCAAAGTGCTGACCTTGTATTCGTTCAGCTTCGCCATCATATAGGACCAAACAAAAAAGTCGAGAGGATTCAAGTCCGGGGAGCTGGGAGGCCACAAAGTTTTGTCCAGAAAGTCGGTTAAATTGTCCCGACACCAGGCTTGAACCACATTTGCCGTATGGGCTGGTGCACCGTCCTGCTGGAACACGTAGTGCTCATCGCCGTAGAGGCCTCGGAGACTGGGGGCAACAACCTTTTCCAAAACCTCAGTTTTGTAGTACGCCGCGTTGATTTTGACGTTTTTTTCAATAAACACCAAGGGTAGCTTACCACGTTTGCATACTGCCCCCCAAACCATCACCGACGCGGCACTTTGGAACCGAGGGATGTTTATATTGGATTCAGGAATGCTGTCCCTCGATGGCGCCCACACCCGGTCATTTTGCACATTGTGCGGCTGCTGCAGCACGAACAGTTTCTCGTCCGAAAAAACAAACTCCTGACCAGCGTGCCGAGAGAGGATCCTCTTAGCTCGATCCAACCGCTTTTTGCTGGTAGCCTCCGAAACGCCATGGACCTTACGTTTTTTGTAAGGCCTGAAACCAAGGTCCTTGGTGAGTATGGTGTGAGCGGTTCCAATGGAAACGTTGAGATCTGCAGCCGTTTTCCGGATTGAGCGGTTCTTTTTGCGCCGAATTCGCTCCCTCACGATCTTGATGACCCGTGGCGTCCTCGCTGAACGCGGCCGACCGGATCTCGCACGGTCATTGGTCGAGGACGTCTCCCGGTATCGCCTGATGGTCGTGTAGACAAAGTTCCGCTTGACCCCATGCGATTTCAGCAGCCGGAATATATCGCCGGGTCGCTCACCGTTCAAAAAACGCTTAATTACGAAGTCCCGATACTCTTTCATCGCGTGTAACAAACAAACAACAACTAACAGAATGTCAACACCGCGCACATTCGGTAGCGTATGAATGAAGCTAAAGCTGACACCAATACCAATGCAGAATATGTACATGGCGCATACCTACGCAATGATGAAAACTTGTATTCGAACTTATTGAACACCGTGTACTAGTCGACACAAGCCAAATGTCAAATCCTTTGATCGCTTCCCGATAGTGAGATTGATTGTGGTGGCCATTACAGCTCTTAAAAGCCTCGATAAAACAGTTACGCCATTATTTAAATTGATACCAAAGTTCCAAAGTTGCCCACTAAATACTATCTGGTGGGTTTTCTCAGTTGCTTTAATTTTATACGGCGCATTGAAATTTCCTTGAAGATTGATAAAGCTATGTGTTACATTTTATGTGTACTATATAGAGCTTCCTCTCAAACACGGTTCAACGTTAGATCGGACTTGTATTCGCGTTGTCGCACTTATAGAATCTCACCGCGCAATCAAAGTGGGCTAAAAAGCGCAACAACTAGGCTTTTTGCAAACTCGGCAGTCAAAATACCATTAACGCATCGCAAGTGCGACTTAGTATATGAGCGACAATAGAAACAGTGATGTTTTTAAAGCAGCATAGGCCCTTTTAAAAGTTTTGTTGACGTTTATATTTTTGGGTGTAGTAGTGGAGAACGTTATCTTGTTTATATTTTTTCTTGATTAAAATCAGTACGATTAACAAATGTACACAGATGGGATTAATGTTTTTCGTGATATTATTGAAATAGATACATAAAGGGTGTCCACGATGAAATTGCCACACTATGAAATTGCTCTAACTTTTTAACCGTTGGGTAGAATTTAATGAAAATTTGGGTGGATTTAGTTCATAGTGCATTATTTACATCCTGCAAGTCAAAACTCGCGGAAATGGAGTCGAAAGAACAGCTCGATCGGGATAAAATCTTGCGTATTCATCACGAGAACAAGGATCTCTCGCATCGTTCCATCGCTAAAACGTTGGGAATCGCGAATTCCACGGTGTCGCGAGTGATTAAGCGGTTCGAGGAACGGTTGACCACCGATCGGAAGCCCAGAAGTGAAGGAAAAAGTATTCCGTACAACACCAAAAATCACAACCGCGTAGTTGGGGCCTTCAACCGAAATCCGAACGCCTCAGTTCGGGATGTGGCTAAGAAGCTGCACCTAAGCCGAAGTTTTGTCCAGAAGGCCAAAACTAAGGCTGGGCTTCGAACGTTCAAGGTACAAAAGGCCCCTAATCGCGACGAGAAGCAGAACAAGTCCGCCAAAACCCGTGCCAGGAAGTTGTACCTCAACATGCTGACGAAAGTTGAATGCTGCATCATGGACGACGAAACATATGTGAAGGCCGACATCAAACATATCCCCGGCAGCCTGTTTTTCACGGCCAAGGATAAGTTCAGCGTTCCGGAGCATGTCCGCACTCAGAAGATGTCCAAATTTGCGAAGAAATTCCTGGTTTGGCAAGCCATCTGCACGTGCGGGAAGCGGAGTGCACCTTTCGTGACCCAGGACACGATGAACGGACAGGTGTACATAAAAGAGTGCCTCCAGAAGCGGCTGCTTCCTCTCCTGAAGGCCCACAACGTCCCAACAATCTTCTGGCCGGATTTGGCCTCATGCCACTACTCCAAGGACGTGCTGAAGTGGTATGCGGACAATAAGGTCAATTTCGTGCCGAAAATGTTCAACCCTCCCAACACTCCGGAGCTCCGCCCCATCGAGAAGTACTGGGCGATTATGAAGCAGCACCTTCTTAAACGACCTAAGGTAGTGAAGACAGTCGAGGAACTGAAGAAAGTATGGGTTTACATGCAAAAAACGGTTGATTCACAGGTTGTGCAGAATCTTATGGCCGGGGTTAAGGCCAAGGTGCGGGCATTTGCGTATGGACTGTAAATAAAATACGAGTAAAATGGTAAAATGAAATTTAATAGTTATTTCTCAATCCCTGAAAATTTGATGGCAATCGGATGAAAACTCGAATTTTGCGAATCAATTTTGTGTGTGGCAATTTCATCGTGGACACCCTTTAGCAGTGGCAACTATTCCCTATTAAATTGGAAGAAAATGATCAGAATCAAATGTTTTGCGTGTTGCTAAACGATTAACGGTAAGTGAACGAATAAATTGTGAATAACTTGTGTACTCAGTGTTCGGTATTCAGTGCATATTCACCGATTTCCACTGGAGGTCTGCTTATTGAGCTCAAGATAGGTTCCGCTTCCCTATAAAATTTTCGGTTGTAAAATTAAATCAAATTTTGATTTCAATTTGATGTGGATTATAATACTAAATGCAATCTTTATGATGTTAGACTTTACTCCAGCAAAGTAATATAAGTAACTTATTCGGTTATCCCAGGTACCATTTTGGACTCATTTGTTGTCGCGTATCAAATTTAGTAAGTAACATTGGGTTGTTTTGTTATTATCTGTTATCAATATTGTTTTGTATGACTATTGCATATTTGAATACTTCCTTTTTACCAGAAGCATATTTCAACTTTTAAAGGGTGTCCCACATCAAATTGCATAACGGAAAAAAACGCTGTAGAAAATTACCCATTGGGTTTTTTCTCTTGAAAATTTGGGTAGAAGTAGTTTAGAGTGTTTTTTAATGTATTTTTATCGCTGTCAGTTTTTCGAAAATTGGAAAAATTGCGTCATCCGAAAAGCAACGTCGCGAATTGATTTTGCGCTAGCACCTAGAAATTCCTCCACTCTCTCATCGGGACATCGGAAAACAACTCGGAATCGTGTAAGGAAGCAGAAACTTTCAAAGTTTGCCAAGAAATACATAGTATTCAAGTAAAATGAAATAAATAGGCCAAAAGCTTATTTATGGGTTAAATTTTATTGTCTGGAAGTTTGAAAAGGATCGGTCAACTAGGTAAGTTTCTACAGCGTTTTTTCCGTGATGCAATTTGATGTGGGACACCCTTTAGCGTATGAAGTTGATATCATATTGATCATATTGATAACATATTTCGGAACTCTTAACCTCAATTTACTCACATCACAGGATTTGTTATCAGGATGAACTCAATGATAATAAAACAAGTGAATACTCAGCCCAAATATTAACATAGCCATCAGATAATCATAATCTGGTATTAGCATTTGTTATCAACTTAATATAAACCTGTGCTCGGGTTCCTCGGGCAGCCAGACACGCTTCCCCTTCTTCAACTGATGCCTACCAGCAGCTGCGGCATCACCCCGTGGCTGATGCTGACTGACAAAGATGATGCTCCGATTTCAAGGTTGCAGCCGAAATGGTCTAAAATTACTGTCGTAAAGGCTAGGGCATCGTTGCTGTTTTGATGTTTTCTTATTTTACTCGTCCGTTTTTCACCACCCACATGACGACGGCACATTGAGTGACGAGTTTTTCGCGTGGTAGACGTTTTATTTTCTCTCTTCAACGATGGAAATCGGTACGTAATCGAGCAAATGTGTGCTTTAAATGTGAAGAAGTGTCTTTGAATGTGAAGGTGGTGGAAATTCGCCGACTCGTTCAGCTCAGAGCTACATTTCAGTTTTGGTTAGAATCTTGAATGGATCTATGTAAATGCAAATTTTACTCAAGAACAGATTGATGGGTTGCTACGATTCTTTTTCAGATTTCTCGTCTTGGACCTCGGATGATCATAGAAACAAAACTAAAATCAATTCTGCAAGTTAATCAAAACAAAATCAATTTCACTTGTAACTCTAGTATCAGCCCGCTCCCAATAAAGCAGTCATACAAAAATAAACTCGTTTCAGCATCATCAATGTGTTGTGTCATCTCAAGTCCTTTCAAAACAGCTGTTTTCCATACTATCGAACAGTCGGTGGTGGACTTAAATTATCAACGATTTTCACTGCGACTGAGAGCCAAACCCGATGTGAAGGCGATCTCAAAAGTAGCCGATAATTGGTGGGAGTGGAGAATTATTGCGACAAGCTTTTACCCCATTAATTTTCCGCGGCTTAACGCAGAATTCGCTGCCGCCTGATCGGTTCCAGATGCTCTAACTTGAATGCATGACTAGACTACTAAATAATCTTCCCCTTGGTGGACACAACACAGATGCTGCGGCCCGGTAGCACGTGTTCACAAAATACGAGATCGCAAACCAAATCGAACTAGAATTATGGGTTCCGTGGAGCAATAATAATCCACACACGACTCGGACCGCCTCTCTTTCATATGGGTTTCTGGACCTCCGGCTGTTTTGTTTAGCAAACAAACGTCAAGCCAAACGATCGGCAGATTTACCTTCCAACATAATCGACGTATCAGTTTTTGTTTAGCTGAACTTCCCTCTCTCCGCGGTCAATGATTCTTTCTGCATCCCAAAACCTACTTCGGCGTCTGTCGTAACGTTACACAAATTACTGATTTATTGATTTTCGCTTACGTTCCAAATGGAAACACTCCGGTTCTCTAAACCCAAGTTTGCGCCGAGACTATTGTGCGCTCCGTCACTTGTATCAATAAAACAGGAGCAGTACGAAGACAATTATCTTCAATTGTCAATAATGAAGTTCAATGTTTGAACGGTTGTAATTTGTTTTCCCTACGATGTCCATTTACCGGTCGATTGCTTACCCATGACATTCGCTTGGAATTGAATTCTGAACTCGTTGTTGTCAGTTCAATCTAATCTACGAGAATAAATTTTCACTACATTTACTCCTGCCAAACCCAAAAACAAGCAGGTCGTCGACCTAATTCAATCACCAAAAATAATTTCATTGAAAAATTGTCTTCTTCTAGACATTTTCAACCATTTCCATGGCTCGCTTTCTAGCGCTGATCGGGTGAACAGTGAGAAAGTGCGTCACTCACAAATCAATTAATGTCAATTCCGGTCTATTCCGTGTGGTTTTCTGGACCGCGGGTTTCGATAAATGGATCGTGATTGAACAAATCAATCGTTTAACGATTATTAACGAAGGCAGACAGATGTTCGACATATTGGTCAACCAGGCGGTACGGTTAACCGATTTTGATTAGATTTGAGTCGATTCGATCGATGGTAAGTTAGGGTGCGTGTAGCTTACGGTTTACTTAAAAACTGGCTAATTTTATCATGTTGAGAACTTTTGGGAGATAAATAAAATCAAGTTTCCTTTGATTTCTTAAAAGCCACCTATGATTCCACTGTGGTTTTGGCGTAATGGGCTGACGCCAAATCAGGCCAAAACAAAGGAAGAACCTTGTACTGCTTGCATAACGGAAACATGCTTTTCTGCAAATACTCAGTACGGTAAACTGATCGTACCTTTAGTGTAGAGAATCGATGACTTGAAGCCGCAGGAACAAATTGCCTGCCATACGAGAACCTTCTGGCCAAATTTTTCCACCTCGAACGACTTTTCGGAGATGGTCCCATCTTCGCCAATGAGCTTGGTGTACAATTGCGGTCCTGGAAGCGTTCTGGAGTCCTCTTTCACATATGTTCCATCGTCGATCAAAACGCAGGCAGACGATCGTTGCAAAAGTCAGCTGTATAACTTTCTGGCTCTGGATTTTTGCTCAGCACTTTGATTTACTATTTTCTGCTTCTTATAAGTCTTCAAGTTGTTGCGCTTCTTGATTCTTCGCACCATTCCAACGGAGGTACCAGCCTGTTTGGCCAAATCACCAAGGATAAGGTCAACCCGGGAACAACTTGACACTTCTAGTACATTGTCACTGAAACTCAATAATTTGTTCCGGTGGTACTGTCAAACGTGTCAAACCGGAAAAAAATCAAGCGTATCTTCTAGAAAAGGTCGGAATGCGGAGTTTGTTACATTTCACGGTTGAAATGAACACGGAACCAGTGAACACTTACATAAATTACATCACGCACTTAAGGAAGGGAGAGGTATTAAGTGTGACAATCTGTACAAAATTTTGAATTGCTTCATACAAAACGTTTTTCAAAGGGGAAGAGGGAGCCGATAAGCATAAGGGGAGTGGTCAAACATCATTAGCGCAAGAGTTTCAAGGGATCGTTCAAACATGGAGTCCATTATTTTAATATGTTTTTGTTAGCCGTTTGTATATTTCTGAAACCGAAATAACGTATTGGAGACAGAAGCGATTATTGGATTGTTTGTCAAACCAGTAATCTAAAGTTCTTTGTGAAGGGAAGATTTTTTTTTTTTTGTAAAATGTAACGTCATTCCATGTAATAGATTAAGTCATGTCAACGGTTTTTCATAAGAGTTCACCATTCATTCGTTTTTGAACTAGGTATATATAAACAAGATATACAAGATGTTGAACTAGGTATTTATAAACAAGATAAAAGTTGTAAATTTAAGCCAGATAACGCCTGAATCTAGCCTGTTGTATGAAAGATTGCAAACATTGTTGTATGGCGCATGACAGATTGCAAACAATTTTGTTGTTTACGCCTACTTTGGCTTGCGATTAAAGGAGGAAAAATTTTACGTGCCTGTGAAAATTCCTTTTTTTTTTTTGTTTTCTCACTCGAAATTGCACCTGAAAAAATGAATATAAAAATAGACTCTTTTGATATGGTACGCTTGCTTGTTGTTTTGCAACCACTCATGACGCAACAAAAACATGCTGCTCCGAATAGAACAATCGGTGCATCTGCCAGGGACGCCCCCAATGTTTACGTTGTGGGGCGACATCTACGATTTGCAAGTGGTTACACGAAACTAAGTTAATCTGTCATGTTGTGGGGGGTTGGATAAGGTTGACTAACCAATTGTGTGTCAGCTGAACCTGGCTGTCTTCCTCTTCTTGGCAGCTCATCGAACGAGTAGTGTTCTCCAAACTTGTTGATGATAGATTTTACGCTGTCGTGATGAATGCCGAAGCGTTTCGCTATTTTGTTCATCGAGAAATCCTTCTTATGAAGCCACGTGTCCACCACCAATTGGAAAACGATCACTGTTTACCGAAAGCTCAAGTTGTAGACAGATGAACGTGTCGAATGTAGGTAAGCTCAGACCGATAGTCTTACGCGTATCTTATGTGTGAGTGCATCATAAACGTTGCCAGTTTATTTTCGATACAATCCTTAAAGGGTCAAGATTGAACAATTGGTCAAAAATGCGAGCTAGCGAACAAGAGGATGCCCCAATAAGTGGGGAGACTAACTATTAGCAACGAAGAGTAGACATTCCCACCTTTCCATTCGCCTAAATAGGGTGCCCCGATGGTCCCTCCCATATCCCGATTATACTAATTTATACGTAAGAGAATATAATATATGTATGAACAAAATACATCTGACATCCACTAGCTTGTTACTGAAATAAAAAAAAAAACTAGATTTGCATTAATAACTTAAAGTCCTGGGAGAACTGAAAAGCAGAGGAGATTTTTCCAATCATCATAGATGAAATTGTATATAATAATTTGTATGATGTTTTTCTGAACAGCAAAAGATTATTTTATAAGAACTTCAAAAGTTCTTCATAACGTTTAAGTTACCTTTCAAAGATAGTATTAGGTGCGCAACTAAGTTCTCGCTGTTTTTTGGTGAAAAAGGAACTTTTGAGATGTCATCATATGAGTGGAATTGCTGACCAGTGAGACCATGTGCCATCGAACGGAACAAGTAATAATCGGACGGTGCAATATCAGGAGAATATGGCGGGAGGGGTAGGACTTCCCATTTGAGCGTTTCCAAGTAGGTTTTCACGGGTTTCGCAACGTGAGGTCGAGCGTTGTCATGCTAAAGAATCACTTTTTCGTGTCTGTGCTCGTATTGTGGCCGTTTTTCGTGCAGTGCTCGGCTCAATCGCATCAATTGAGTTCGATACCGTTCCCCGGTAATGGTTTCGTTTGGTTTCAACAGCTCATAATAAATAACACCAACTTGGTCCCACCAAATACACAGCATAACCTTCGCAGCGTGAATATTCGGCCTAGGCGACGATGTTGAAGCATGCCCGGGCAGTCCCCATGAATGTTTCCGTTTTGGGTTACTGTAATGAATCCATTTTTCGTCACGTGTCACAATGCGATGTAGAAAACTCTTCCTTTTTTGCCGCTGGAGCAGTTGTTCACAGACGAAAAAACGACGCTCAACATCTCTTGGCTTCAAATCGTAAGGAACCCAAGTTCCTTGCTTTTGAATCATTCCCAACGCATGCAATCGCTTAGAAACAGCTTGGCGGGAAACTCCTAATCCTGAACCAAGCTCTTCTTGCGTTTGACACGGATCCTCATCGAGCAATGCCTCCAATTCAGAGTCTTCGAAGTTTTTTGGCCTTCCTTCACGCGGACGATCATCAACACTGAAATCGCCGTTTTCTTCGAATGAAAGAAGAAAATCAACACTTCCCGCAAATGACGATTATTTGGCACGAAATCAGACATCTTCAAACAACCAAAATATATAACACTAAACCAAAATCACTGATTTGGCAAAGCGGTTTGTTTACCATATGTCTGAGCTTGGTTTATGACGCTTGAGATGTACAACATTCGACCAGCACTTACTACTGGCGCCATCTATTGCTAAACAGCGGGAACTTAGTTGCGCACCTAATAATTTGAGTGATCGCAGAACCCGGTTTGATGATATCTGAAATAAATGGAATATGTTATCATAATACCACTAAACAAAAACATTTAAATGTAATCCTAAACATTTAAATGTTTTTGTAGCGCATCCTATCAGTAGCGCATGCCAGTCTATGGAAATAGTAGTTGATGTTCAGAAGTGCAATTGCAATGTTAATATTATGCCGAAATGCTGGAAAACAAATTAAGCCATTAATGCCCTCCATGCCCTGATAAAAAATTACCTTAAACGAACGATATCACGAATCATCCAACCATTTCTTTAATGGTTTGGATGATACCCTAAATAGGTCGTTAAGAAAAATAATCATATGAAATTTATTAGGGTGGTGCTCCATGCTCTTTAGATGAATGGTTTCGGAATGCGAATATGATCCTCAAGCGTGCTGAAATTATTATTTAAATGGGAATGGAAAATAAACAATATGACAATTTCCACGTACATGATCTTAAGTCGCACTCCTTCACTTCACTATTGTCAAATTGACAACCTTGCCTACGCTATGCCAACCATCGTCACCCTGTTTCAGACTATTGCGAAGTTAAACCAAAACATTCCATATTCATTTCAAGTTGAGTCAATGCGTTTTCTGACACAATGAGTTCAACTTTCTGTAGCCCATTAGAATCCAGATTGAAATACTACAAGACCTGTGGAGTAACCATTTGATTTTTCTTTTTTCGAATCCATTAACTTTTCCGCCGATTGGTCAAATGTTCTTATTTTTTCTTGTCATTTCAAGCTTAATGTTGCTTGCTTCTTAACTTAGTGTTCTTAATGCACCTCCACAATTCTTAATTGGGAGCTTTCGATGTCAGGTACCATATATCTGAAATACTTGACAATAGGCTGAGTTGAATAATTGTGTCCAGCCGTTCTTCTTGTAGCTTATTACAGTATCGCATGGTTACAGATAAATTTTAGTTTTCAATCGAGATATGTGCTTTGTTGTCCTACTGTTTTTGTTTACCCGCATGTATGCTCAGTGGTGGTAAGTCAGATGGATCATCGTACCGCTCGACAGTGCTTAAATTGACTAAAAAAAGGCCTATTTATGTATTGTTATAAATTAAGGTCTACATTCCGTACAAAAAAAAAAATCCTGCTACTGTTGCTAAAATATAGAAATGTCTACTCTTAATAAAACACTTTTTTTGCAAAACTGTGCAGATTATTTCAAAAGGGATTCCACGGAACTTATTAGACGCCTCAAAGCTGCTTAACAGTTCTCAGGAAACTTGCAAGGTACTTTGAAGTGCACACTTAGAAAATTTTACAGTATTCGGTTATTTTTTACCGAACTTTCAACAGCTGAACGTTCGGTAATCCGATTTAACGAATTTCAGTAAAGTTTGACAAGTTCCGGTAATTTTTTTACCGGAATACTGTAAAATTTCACCGAAATCTGGTAAATCGGATTACCGAACGTCCAGTTGTTGAAAGTTCGGTAAAAAAGTACCGAATACTGTAAAATTTTCTAAGTGTGTGGGGTTCCTAAGAAGTGACCATGGAACTTTTAAGCAGCTTGATTGGTGCTCAAGTGTGCTATCTGGTACTTCATCCGAACTTCAAGTGACTAAGAGTGCGATTGACAACTCTTTTTCAATCGAGTATTAGTACACGACACTGAAGAAGTCAGCACATTGTAGACGAAATATGCGTATCTGTCAAGATAAGCAATAAAGGTAGCTGGAATTAAATGGAAATTACTAATCTTTCTTCCCATTTCCTACTTAACTCTTTGAAGCCTGAAGTTACTTTTCCGTGTATTTAGCTTCTTAAGCTGCAAAAAAAGTTCCACGGAAATTTATTTGAACTTAATGGAACTTGAAAGTGAGTTTTTATCAGGCAATGCCAAACTTCTGGTTACTTGGGTCTTCAATTATGGCCGTTCCGCTTCGTGTGCATTGTCTTGCTGCGTCGGAAGTATCGATGTTTTTCCGAAGCAATCGTGCATAGTCTGTCGATCAAACCCTGTCAGATCTGAATTACTTCTTTCTGTAGCAAGTTTGGGAAGGGGGCGACTCCGGCGTAGTGGTTAGCCTCTGACGTCAAAGTCACGAGCTCAGATCTCACCAAAAACAAGCTAAAATGAGTGCTTAAGTTGCTACGACGGGAGATGAAGCAGCCCGAGGCTGAAAATCTCGATAGTAAAGAAACAACAACAAAACCAGTTTGGGAAGCCAAGTCACATCTTCTCTGACAACGCTACATGCTTTCAAGGAGCAAACAACACCCGTCTGTGACCTTAAGGTCTGTATCCATAACCATCCGGACACCTCAAAATTTAAGTAGAACTCAAATTTCCTATATTTCAATTGTAGTTGTTTATTTCAGAAACCTGGGATGCGATTTAAATATTCATGAAGGGAATAGTTATTCGGTTCTTGCATAAAACGTTCGAACTTTGCGCTCAACTCCATCCATTAGGGTTTGTACACACTTTCAAATGCCATGGTCGCCGTCTTTGTTCAATTTTTTGGTACCTTTGATTCCTTTTTCTTTCCAGAAAGCTTCTGCTTCACCAGACAACGCTACACAATGGGCCTGGCAGTTTTAATATGTTTGTCATAAATACAAATAACAAATATGCCACAAATATTAATGTTGCTAAGAACAATACTGGTTATAGTATTTTCCAGGATGCTTTTAATTACTGATTGTTAGAATAGAATAGAAAATAGAAATAAGAAGCTTCCGCTTCACCAGAGCCCAAAATTTTTCCATTGGACGTAGCTCTGGACAATTTGGCGGATTTGCGATTTTTGGTACAAAGTCACTTGATTTGCTTTGTACCACTCCCTTGCAGTTTTAGCACAATGGCATGATGCCAAATCCGGCCCGAACAAAGGTTTGTCTTTGTGGTTTTTGATCAAGGGTAGCAATCGCTTCTGCAGGTACTTTTTCTGGTAAATCTCCTTGTTGATTGTGCCTCTCCCGAGTACTGAGATCAAATAGAAAACACAATAAGTTGTTGTGATGTTTCTGATAATGATTACTCAGGTTGCTGTTGTTTTGGTCGTTTTAACGGTTAAAAGAAGAAAATTTATGGCCAAAGCTTATTTCTGTGACATCAAATTTAAAACTGATCGTGCTATCGATGAAAGCAAATTGAAAAGTCATTTTGCGGTGCATTTTTTTAAGATAACAAAATGAGTATTCCACTTGATGTTCTGTCAAGACAATGAAAACAAAACTACTTTTCTCACAGAAAAGTGAACGCAAATTACAGCAAGATGAAAACTAAATTTGATATCAAATTTGACAACTGGGAAGTGAAATCAAGTTTTGATTTCAATTTTAAGTTATCAAAATTAGTTTCCAAATTGCTATCTTTATGATGATAGACTTTACTCAGTGTCGTGGCGAATGATTTACTATTCCTGCCACACGTGCAAATTGCCTGCCAAATACGGTATTTATTGGGAAATTTTGATGCCTTCTTCGTCCGAATATGCAGCTGTTGCATTTCTGGCCATAACAGAATAGAAAACCAGCCCTGGATGCTGCTTGAAATCCTCCAGGACATAAGTTTCATGGTCCATAACAACGCAAATATTATTCGTCAAATATTTGCAGTACAAACGTCGAGCTCATGATTTTGCTGTCAAGTTCTGTATGTCGTTCCGATTTGGAACTGTTTTTGCTTTAGGTCTAGACCAACCTTAAACTCTGCTTTAATTTTCGGACAAAACTAGGTGACATTCCTATTTTACAAGCCACCATTCCGAACAGAGAGGTTCGGGGTTTCCCTCACTATCCTCTTCACCTTTCGGTCCATTACAGGATCAGCATTTCCATTGTTTCTATCACTTCTTGGATTCCTTTTGACCGTCAAACGTTCCGAAACTGATTTGAGCACACCGTGAATAGGGGATTTAGTTCCCGTATTGACAAGCCAGGATTTGCCTTACGTCCATACAAACTTCGCTCGTGCACATGCTCTCCATTCGTTGCCATCTTGAACACTAAACATGGTATGTAAACACCAATCATAGTCTTTTTTCATCAAAGCCTCCCAGCTATACCTCAGCGAAATTTTTCACTCCAACGTGTAATATTTCAAATGTTACAGTGATTTTCAGATGTCCAGATTAATGTTGAGATAGATCTTATTTGCCGCCGGAATCTGTGGAGACCTAATCGCTGACAGTCGGGACCGATGACCAGTGGCCAATGCGAAGGCTAAAGGAACGCGCTGAAGCACTCCGAATAAGTTTCTGGTCGATGACATCAACCGGAAGTGCTAGAGACGAGGTACCACGGAGACGGTATCCAAGGTTTCGGGTGGACGAGTTCGACAGGCAAACATGAGATCCACCGACGGCACAGATTCAGAGAGAGATTATTTTGACGTTGGACTACGTCTTTGTTTTCTATACACTTTAAAAAATCGAATTGCGGCCGTCACGAAAAATGGTCAGATTTTGAGCGTTAATATCTCAGTCGTTTCTTCGAATATTTTCAAAAAATTTGCACCGATCGACCGGAAATATGCCTACGCATCGATTCCATTGGAGGGCATTGTTGATTTCGAGCCACATAATATTGAGAAATTCATAAATATTAAGCCTAAGAAGTATATTAATTCAAAGAATATTGCATTGTACAATCAAAATAGCTTACATTTAGTACCGTAGTCCTGCGTCATCATTTCGAACAACCCAATGGAGCTGTACCTTGTAGTTTTTTAGAGATTCAGTAAATCAGGTTTTTCCAGAAATTGGGATTGAGGGGGATTGGATTGATGTAATACTGCAAAATGAATCTGGCAATACTGTATGGAGACGGCTTTAGAGTGACACAGTTGAATGAGGGAGATAGAAAATCATGCAAATAAGATGATGCATGCAGAAGTAGAGGTGTAGAATAGAGAATAATAACCTAATTCGTCATTGCAATTAAGGGTAAATTGTAAATAAACCAGTTTAACCGATTCAATTGAATACAGTGCTGACATTCGTTGAGTTAATAAAAAAACGTTTTGACAGCAGTTAGGTTGGAACTGGTGCGAAACTAGGTTGGAACTGAACAAAAACGAATTCGCTATAAGTTAATCTGTCATGTTGTGGGGGGGGGGTGGGAAGGACCAAATAATTTATTCAAACCTTCTCTGATTCTAACTGTATTTTAAACGCTTCCTCAATTTTAAACAATTGAAGTGTTCTGCTTTTAGCCACCGACGACGATCCCATCCCAGCAGGACACACGGTCGTCCCAAATGCGATCAGAAGCCTCGAATCTCGAATATTTTAATCCGTGGAAATGACCCCATTTTCGATCCGACATCTGTTGCCTATGCTACCTCAATCACCACAGGACAGCAGCTGAGCAGAGTTCATCCCGCTCAGTAGAAACAGAAATCGCTTCCCTTGCTTAGCTGCGATCGTAAGTTTGGCGAAAGGTGACTCGTATGTAGGATGCAGCTAATTGCTCTCTTTCATCTGCGATAGTGTACAGTTCACGGTGATCCTCCTTTCTTATGTAAAAGATACACATCCTCTTTTGTGCTGCCGCTTCTCCCGAGTAGAAAACGTCCACATTTGGATTCCTATATTTACTTGGTGCCACCGGATCCACATGAACTTCTACTCGGGATGGTTCGCCATTTGGCTCAACTGATAATCCGATGCGATCATACATTTGGCAATCGTCAAAATGAATCGTCGTGCCTACGTTTCCTTTTATACCGTCGGTTCATCATTTTCCTCACCCCCACGAAGTGACTTTTACTTACGATACAAATAACCACCTGATA